>OLKM01000820.1:47500-55000 GCA_900291075.1 Melanogrammus aeglefinus
TAGAAAGTTCAACCAGAGATGGTTCACGACAGAATCAGGCCAACAAAGAGAAGTAAAGTGAAGTAAAGTTGATTAGTTGATTTATCTGCTTTAACAATGCAAGTTAATACATTAAATGTTAATATTTTTAAGCAAAGAAAGTATGTTTTATAAATAAACCTTTAAGGAAAAAAAAGGCAAATTTGACTCATTCCCTTATTCCACACAACAATATGCTAATATTGCTATGATATGTGTTAAAAATGCTTATGAGTGTATTATAACAGTTAAACACATTTATAAATATACAATACACGATGAAAAATATACAAAACAGCTATACATAATTTTTGGCCAGTAAAAAATCTTTCTGGCCAGTCGATTTTTAAAGCTCACTAGCCAGTTGGCCAGTGAGCAAAAAAGTTAAGTTTGAACCCTGAATGCATGCATTCTAGTTATCTATAGTCACTTTTCCCTGTTGTAGGTGTGCCAGTTTTCTTTATTTTTACGTGTTTTATTCGTGGAGTCGTACAGTTGCTTGACAAGAGGCTGATGCGTTTTGGCCGCCGCTGCTCACCGGCTGCCGCTTCTTGCTCTGAACATTATTTTGAACGTTATTTTTAAGTTCTTTGGTGCTGCTTTCCTTAAAAAGCTTTTTCGACCAGCCGTCTTGGACACTTGAACTTCTGCTGCAGGATCCATCGCTGTAACCTGGTCGAAGGTAAACTCGGGCAGGCTTCCACCTCTACAGGTACGGTTGCGCTGGCCCTCACTCTGGCCGGACCGCTGCCTTCCTTTCGAGCCAATCCAGCTCCCATCTGGCGGACGTCTTTCATCGCCGCACAGTTGAGGCCACCATCCACCTCCAACAGCGTTTGCTTCTTCACAGCCTCGGCCATGGCACTTCGCTACTCAACCATACAGCTCCGCCAGCTTTTTCCCCAATTTCCTCCTTCCACTGAACTCATTGCCTAACTAAAGAATTCTCGACTTCTTCTCTGTCCCCGTTACATTCACAGAGGCTCCCGCCGTAAATGTATGTACAGTTCCACTGCCATAAACACTATTCCATCGCTGTGGTCTGATCGCAGTTCACAAACCGGACTTCCTCATCGCCTCATCACAACAACACACGTCATCAGAATGACTCCAGCGTGACCACTTTCAACCTCAGCCCAATCCCTACTTCCGCTCAATCAATTTCAAAACAAAGTACCTAAAACTTCCCCTCTTCAACACAAGATCCCTCAACAATAAAAGCCTCATTCTTAACGAATTTATCACCAGCAAGCAACTTGACCTCCTCTGGCTAAATTAAACTTAGCAAAAAACCCCTGGACTACTTTGAACTCAACCAAACTACCCCTGTTGGATATTCTTACTTGGACAACCCACGCTCTGAGGGCAGAGGAGGGGGTATTGCTGCTGTTTACCATCAAGACCTTCAACCCACCCCACTCTCCATCCCTGCTGACCCAGCATTTGAACACCTGGCTTTCAAGCTACCTGGCCCCAAACCTTTAATCATTTCAATCATTTACCGCCCCCCCAAACCCAACCCATCATTCCTACCTGATCTCTCTGAATTCATTGCTGCACTATCTTCCATCTCGCCATCTGTTTTACTCCTCAGCGATTTCAACCTCCACATTGACTCCCCGGAATGTAAAAACGCTATGGACTTTCTGGACCTACTCAACTGCTTTAGCTTCATCTAACACATCAACTTTCCCACCCACCGTGGGCACATCCTAGACCTGGTTTGTTCCACTGTCCTCCACATCCACAATGTCTCCAGCACCGACCTCTCCATTTCTGACCACCTGGCCATCTCACTTGTTATTGACATTCCCATCCCCGAACCCAAACAGGACCGCAAAATCACTTTCCACAATCTTAAATCCATCTGTCCAGTTTCTCTCTCCACCTGCATATCAAACACTCTCTCCGGCCTCACCTTTCCTGTAAATCCAGCCCCCATGGACCTCCTCAACATCTACAACAACACACTGTCTACCTCCCTCAACAAACTGGCCCCCCTGAAAACTAAAACTGTCACGTTCACTTACTCAGCCCCCTGGTTCAGCCCAGAACTTCACAAACTCAAAAAACAACTTAGACAACTAGAACGACTACAAAAGAAAACCGGTCTCACAGTACACGCCCTGGCCTACAAAGAGCACATGCACCTCTACAAATCAGCACTCAACAAAGCCCGTTCTGTCTTCCACTCTGGCATTATTCATTCTGGATCCTCCAACCCACGCACTCTTTTCTCCACCATAAATAAACTCCTCAAACCCCAGGATAACATCTCATCCTCATTCACCCCGGAGAAATGCGATTACTACGTATAATTTTTCCACTCCAAGATAGAAATCATCCACAACAAGCTTGCCACCTCCTCTGCCACAAGCCTTGACTCAGAACCTCCACTTCCTTCAACCCCTGACCATCGGCTTTCCATCTTCTCACCCATAACCACAGCAGACCTCTCCAAAATACTCTCCACCACGAAATCTTTCACCTCCCCCCTGGACCCCATGCCTTCTGAACACGTCAAAGCCTGTTTCACCTCTCTCGCCCCACTCATCACAGGCACCATCAACTCCTCCCTAAACTCTGTCACCGTTTACCCACCTCTTAAGCTTGCTGCCGTCACCGACCTCCTTGAAAAACCTGGCCTTGACTCCAACGACACCAACAACTTCAGACCCAACCTCACATTCCTCTCAAAACTACTGGAAAGAGCCGTCGCAACACAACTCAAGCAATTTCTCTGACTCCGGCTCCCTCTCCATTCTCCTCCTCCTCGACCTCAGTGCTGCCTTCCACACCGTCAATCACTCCATCCTCCTCAGCCGTCTGCAATCCATTGGCATAACTGACTCCGCCCTCTTCTGGTTCACCTCATACCTGTCTGAAAGATTCCAATACATCTCCATCAACAACCACAAATCCCACACCATCCCTTGGCCCCATCCTCTTCATCCTCTACATGCTCCCACTAGGTCACATCATCCGCCGCCATCGTCTTCAATTTCACTGTTACGCCGACAATACCCAACTATACATCACTACCACAGTCGTTACTCCTGCCATCCTATCCACTCTCAACAACTGTCTCACGGACATCAAAACCTGGATGGACCACAACTTCCTCAAACTCAACGGCAATAAAACTGAAATTATCATCTTCGGCCAAAAAACCATCATCCCCACCTCCCAGAACTTCTCACTTTGTATCGATGGTCTCTCTGTCACTCCCCCCCAACCCCGGTCAGAAACCTCGGCATCATCATAGACCTAACGCTCTTCTTCAAGTCACGCATAAACAGCGTCAGAAAAACATCCTTCTTCCACCTCCGCAACATTGCACGCCTTCGACCCACCCTTTCATCCTCAGCTGCCGAAACACTAATCCACGCCTTGATCACTTGCAGACTCGACAATTGCAATAGCATTCTTTATGGCCTCCCCTCCACTATTCTTCAAAAATTGCAATATGTACAAAACTCTGCTGCCCGACTGCTTACTAACTCCCCCTCCAGAGAACATATTACTCCCATCCTTCGTCACCTCATTGGCTTCCAATAAAACAACGCATCAATTTCAAGATTCTCCTCACCACCTACAAAGCGCTAAAGAACTTTGCACCCTCGTACATAAGAGATCTCCTCCATCACCACTCCCCCACTCGCCGCCTACGCTCCGCTGATGCCAACCTTCTCACCTCCATCACCAAGACCAAGTATCGCTCTTTGGGGGACAGAGCCTTTGCCATCGCCGCCCCTACCTGCTGGAACTCCCTCCCTCTGGCCATCTGAAACTCTGATACACTCTGTTCATTCAAAAGTCAACTTAAAACCTATCTCTTTAGGACCACCTACACAGCATTTGACAAATCATCCTCCGCCATCTTCCACTCTCTCCCGCTCTCTTAATGTGTTGCCTATTGTTGTGGTGTTTATTGTTTTCCTTTTGTATGATTGTCTGGACTGTCTGTATGTATTCCTTTCTTATTTGTTAAGCGTCTTTGAGTATTTAGAAAAGCGCTATAAAAAACTTAAATTATTATTATTATTTTCCACAGTTTAATCTTGTAATTAATACGATCATTTTGTAATCAACTTGACTCTTTTTTTTTCACTGTCTGGTCGCTAGTAACGTCACTCTGAGAGATGCGCATGGACACGTTTAACAAGGCAGGGTTATTTGAAATAATTCATTAAGTTATTGTTTGTGAGGGTCATTCCTCCTCTTGAGTTTGAACTGAGTGTCTATTGACTATTTATAGTTCTGATTGAAATGCTCATTGCAAGCTTTCTATGTACGTCTGTACATACCCCTACTGCCCACAAGTATGGCCTGAAGTTCTTCCCAGACCTACAACCTAGCCATCCAACATGCATATTTGAGAATCAGGCCTCTCTTTAATAATGACAAAAAGTTATGAGAGAAATGCACATTAACTTTTTGTTATCTCAAAATCAGCTTGGTGCCTGCTCCTTTTGACCTTTTGACCCCAGACTTCAAAAACATGTCCATAGGCCAGCTGTGTCTACACACCTTAAGGCACACATTTACACCTCCATCCCACAAAAAATGGGGACTAGAAACGAATCCCTGTCTTATACAGATTTACTCTACTGTCGGAGGTCATGCCCCTTTTCCTGCCTTTTCGAGATGCTAGAAATGCCAAAATGTATACGCACATTTCCCGGGGTCCCAAGAACGACATATCCGATTTGGAGTTCTAGCCCTTAGAGCCCTGAAACTTGAATACCTTATTCTAGGGCCTAACTGGTACCCCCACATGAAATTTGGCCCGCTCGGACCCCGAGGGAAGGAAGGGGAGTGGGGGGGGGGGGGTGGTCTGAGGTTTCTGATTAGGGTTAGGGCAGGCTTTTTTCCAGAGACCCACAATTGTCATAGAGTAATCCCAGGATGCACCCTGGTGGAAGGTTCAATGGACAACTTTTTATCACTTGTCAACTCATTTTGATTAATTTCTAGCAATGGCTTGTTGCTAATGTGTTTCAATGGAGCATTTCATGATGCTGTGTGAGCCTTTCCTGTAGGGCTGATAATCATATGCATCCTTTGAGATCCCCTTTGATATAAAAGAGACCCCAGGTCTATAGCTGTTGTGGAAATATCAATCATAACTAGAATATACAATCATATATAAATTATATTAACCTTGTTTATATAATTACTATTCACATTTAAAGGAACTGTATACATTCTCGCTGTATCTTAAGATACATTCCATTCCTCTCTCTAACTGAGAGAGGTCAAGAAAGTTCACATTTGCATTCCCACTGGAGTCACTATGTCTGATACTAAGGCCCCGTCCACACAAAGCTGTTTTTTTTGGTGAAACCGCATAAGTCTTGTGCGTTTCGGCTCCGTCCAGACGACGACGGTATCCAGTAGGGGTACCCCGAAAACTGCAACATTTCTGAAACCACCCTCAGAGGTGGTTTCAAATCTATCCGCACTTATGCGGTTTCATGTTAGGATTCGTGTGGACGCCTGAAACGGAAACGATGACGTCATTAGCCGCCCACAAGCTGGGGGACGAGTTGCGTTTAATTTTTTATTTATGATTTTATTTGTATTCTTTTTGTAGCTTTTAATAAAGCCCCTCGATAAATGTAATTACTAACTGTACATTGAAAAGTATTTCTGCTCAATTTAAAAGGTTGAATCAACTCATGACTGAATGTTTGTATACAGTGCGCAGGCTGTGTGCGCGCAGACTTGATGCGCCCCACCTTTTCTGTGGAAAACAGCGTTTCTACAGCTCAATGCGTTTTCGCCTGTTTCGGTTCCGTGTGGACGGGGCTTACGGCCAGGCCAATCGACTGACTTCTTTGTTATGTAGATTCCTTTAACCTTCTTGCAGCCATGCTTGAAGACTTGCATACATGTCCACTTCTCCCATAGTTTATTGCAGTTAATTGGCCTCTCCCGCAAATCCTAAACTCTCCACTTTGGTCACTCCCATTTACCTGTGTATTCCCTACCCACAATGCAAACTTTTCCCTATAAGAATCTTGTTCACCCATTGTCTCACTGAATGTATCCTTGGTAACCTTTCTGCCTACTTTCCCATGATCATGTTCTAATATTAAATCACATATTTCGCTGGCCGACGTGTCCTAAAAAGAAGTTTCTCTTCATCAATAGCTTGTTAATGTCCTCGACTCAGTCACCTATTGCATCACTTCCTATATGGCTTTGGCCTCCTAATTGATCATTGCCGTATATTTCAATGACCTCTTTCATATATATGACACCACTACCACTGGGACGTGGCAATAATTCTCCATATCCATATGGGGGCGGGGGTGCTTGTGTGGGGATACACTAGACATCAATTGCAAGCGCACTGAGGAGGAATGACCTCTCACACATGATACTTAATTAATTGGTTTAAATAACCCTGCCTCGTTAAATCAATGAGCTTGGTGTTTTGCTTTCCAGAATAGGTTATAGGCTGTGTCACTATAAAAATCTGTCCATGCGCGTCTCTCAGAGTGATGTAACAAGCCAACAGACAGCGATTAAAAAAAACCCGAGTCAAGTTCATAACAAAAGTAACTTATTAATCACAAGTCTAAACTGCGGAAAATAGAAACATGTTCCAAGGTGCCTTTTGAAGGATGCCTTTTTTTTTATAATATAGTGAACTATATAGGGAACGAACAATCGAGAATTCAGACACTGTGGGTGTGGTAACTTCTGCCCAATACAGGCGGGCGGCCGGGTTGTAAAGGAAGAATACTCTGGGCGTAGTGACCATTGATAACTTTATAGGTATGGCACATATCACGGCATACATCTACTGGTCATAACAGGAAGTCAAACCCGGACTACGGAAGCCTCGAGGAGCCTATATTAATCCAAATAGGAATGCACTTATCTTGCTATGCAAATTAACATTACAACAGGGGGGTATTTTATTCTCCACTATATAGTGAATGAAATTAACCACTGAGAATTCGGACACCACTACAAAATGGCGAACACCCTATATAGTGCACTACATCCGTGATAGGGAACAATTTCCAACACAGCTCTTGTTAACGTGGTTTGGAGCAGAGGGGGGGGGGTCGATGGCGACCACCATAGCAACCATGACAGTCACGTGACGTGGAAGACAGCCCATTGAAAAGAGAAGGCCAAAAAAAACATAGGGATCTCATGTTTAGAGCCATTATTGTAAAACTATTCTGGCGTAAGACTGGGTTTAACGGACGTGGGTTTAAAAATCTGATCAATCGGATTGTTGTTTGACTAATCCATAACTAGAGAGTGCACTGCGCAGCCCAACCCCCACTGTTTCTAAAAAAAAATCACCTGATTGAATTGTAATTGGTTTAATATTTAATTATTTAAATATTAAAAATATATGTTTTATATATAAATATAAATAGTTTAGTTATAATATTATAAGTAGACCATAGCTTTTATTCAATTATCGTTATAATAAGATCTGTATCTGACCATTGA
>OLKM01000820.1:57500-60000 GCA_900291075.1 Melanogrammus aeglefinus
GGTGAGTGCGTGAATGAATGATGAATGAACGTGTGTGCGTGCGTGCGAGCGAGTGTGCGAGCGAGTGTGTGTTGCGGGCGTATGTGATTTCAAAGTAACAAACAAACAATCTCAAAGCCGATGCATGCATCAAAAACTATCTGTTTAAAACCAAATAAACAATAAACAACTCAGTGTCCGCTGACTTTCTGCTTAATGTGAAAGAAGTCGTGCATGTATGCAAGTGTGTGCGGTTTCGTTTTTTTAAGTACCGGTTTGAGAACCATTTTAGCACCGGAACCGTTTAAAAAGTACCGATAAGGCACCGGTATCGGATAAAACCCAAACGATACCCAACCCTAATTCTCAGTTGGTAGCCCTAATTTACTATATGGTCATACAACCCGGTCTCACGAAAATCCGTGACACTGTCACGTTATTTTAATCTATTGTTCGTGATCAGGGACATGTATTTTCAAAATTTCCGTGTCAAAAAGCACAATTTTCGCCTTCCAAACTAAGGTTCTGTCCAGCAGCGTTCTCCCTAATGTCCCTGAAGGAGCTCCGTACAGAACATTGGATTGTTATATTGTTATCTTGAAATTGTCTGCAATAACTAACAATATGACAGCTTTTGGCCACCCGTTTCCACTTAAAATTGTCTGTGATAACTAACAATATGACAGCTTTTGGCCACCCGTTTCCACTTAAAATTGTCTGTGATAACTAACAATATGACAGCTTTTGGCCACCCGTTTCCACTTAAAATTGTCTGTAATAACTAACAATATGACAGCTTTTGGCCACCCGTTTCTACTTAAAATTTTCTGTGATAACTAACAATATGACTGCTTTTGGCCACCCGTTTCTACTTAAAATAGTCTGTGATAACTAACAATACGACAGCTTTTGGCCCCCCGTTTCTACTTTCGCCTTTGATTCTGAGAAATTGTAACAACTCACGGATATATTAAATGCAGGTGCGCTGCTCTGTAGGCAAACATTGAAAATTGTGCTTTTTGACACGAAAATTTCGAAAATATGTGTCCCTGATCACGAACAATAGATTAAAATAACGTGACAGTGTCACGTATTTTCGTGAGACCGGGTTGGGACATAGCACAAGAGTACCTGATACAATATTTGAGGCCAATAAAGTTAAATATATTTTATCCAATGCAAATTCGACAACATAAACTTGATGAAACACAATCAGGTAGATATTTTGAGAACCCACCGTACAATTTTGACACTTCACTTCTCTATTGGAAAGTCAGGGCAAGCATAATTGAATGACACCAAGCCAAACAATCGCCATTGCACAATACAGCCACCGAGTTGAGGAAGAATGTGATTCCTGATGGAAGGCTATTTACCTTTTTCCTATGAAACCCTCTCTTAGAAGCTATACATTGATTGTAAACATTGTGTGAATTGCAAAATGTTGCCCCGACACTGGCTTATCCATTTATGGTGGTTTTATGCAATCAAACAAAACTTTGATGACAAAAACAACTAGAAAATGCATTTCCTGCAGAAAATGCAGTGAGAGCTGTAGTACAAAGTGAGGTTGAAAATACGTCCTCCAAAAATAGTCCAATCTGTCGGGAAACATTGCCCAATCTGGCAACACTGTTAGTTAACCGATCCTCACGCTCTAGCGTCAACGTAAAACAATAAAGACCAACCGAAAACAAAGCTGGTATGAAACTAAAACTGTGATTCTGAAGAAAGCTTAATGTTATCTAAATTCCGTTTGGATATTATTGAAGATACAAGTGTGTAGATTTGTTAAATGGAACGAAGATAAACGGTTGAAAATTGATTTAGTTATGTCTTAAACAGTTGAAGTACCAGAGGACGGCTCCGCCGTCTTCCAAATTAACTCCCATGTTAAAAGAATTTTAAAAAATCTGAAAAGAAGTGAGCGATTTCAAGCTATTCTGAATATTTTAAAATTTAAATGGAGTCTCTAGGTGAACAATTAAGAAAGGAGATAGGTCCCAAAGTTTGTAGAGAATAATAAAGAAAGAAAGAATAAAACTTATGAAGAACAATTGAGCACTGCAGGCATCACCCACCTAACAAAGGTATTTTTGGTTGTAAAATGAAAAAGTGAAGTTTGTTTGTCTTGATTGTTTTTTGTCTCTAGTTTGGTCAGTTTCAGCTACACAGTGGAATGGTTTGGAATGTTGGAGTCATGGAGTCCCACTTTTAAATGTGCATGTGCACAGTTAAGAAATACATAACTATTTTTTAAACATGCTGCATATTTTGTTTGGGGTTGGAATTGCATTTTCTCAAGCCAACAATGGCTTACGATAAACTAATAGTTGAGGATCTTGTGGATTTAAATGCCTTGAAATGTCAAAATTGTTAGGGAGGGGCTTTAATCGGATACTGGTCATTTCGGGATTAAGAGGTTCTAAGAGATGTCTTCCTACCAGATTAGTCTTTCTATTTCTGATTCTCTTCTGAAAAACATGGCCTGCCAAAATAGAATCACAAATGAATCCAAACC
>OLKM01000820.1:62269-74769 GCA_900291075.1 Melanogrammus aeglefinus
CTCTCTCTCTCTCTCTCTCTCTCTCTCTCTCTATGTCTCTCCACCTCTTTGTCCCTCTCCCCTCTCTCTCTCTCTCTCTCTGCCTCCGGTCTCCAGGAGTCTTGCTGAGGGGCATATGCTGCTGCAGGGAGAAGGGTTGTCAGCTTGGATTTCCACACTGTCACAACAGGGACACACACACACAGAAACACACACACACACACACACACACACACACACACACACACACACACACACACACACACACACACACACACACACACACACACACACACACACACACACACACACACACACACACACACATGCATAAGTAAGCACGACCACACACATAGGTCGTGATACGGGCACATGAACACATGCAGGTATACACCCAGAGGGATCCAATGGTCACTTACTGTATATAGTATGTGGAAATGTGGAAAAAAAATAGATGCATACTGCCGGGACACACACACAAAAGCACACACACATGCATACACAAACACGCACAAACACACACAAGGTACATTAGTCCGAAGGCCAAAACAGTGCATGTTCAAACATGCAAACACACAAACACACACACACACACACACACACACACACACACACACACACACACACACACACACACACACACACACACACACACACACACACACATACACTCACACACACCCACACACAATTACAGTGTAAAGTGTCTCGCCATGGTGGAAGTGCCCGTCTGTCAGGCAGAAAATAGCCCCGTCTGGGGAGGTGGGAGGGGAGAGAGAGAGTGAGGCAAAGAGAGTGGAGGGAAGAATGAGATGTAATGATGTAGATGGCTAGGATTAAAGAAAGGATGTTATGTATTCCTGGTACCACTTGTACAGTGAAAGAGGCCTGTATATAAAACAGATAACGATAACCGATAACTGGTAACGATTATATTCAAGAAATAAAAGACAGAAAGACATATCAACAAATTAAAGTTTGGCCTCAATTATTATTTGAATTGCCAACTTTTTATTGAATGTCAACTACCTTACCATCCTCTCCCTCCCTATTTACCTATCTTGTCATGAGTGACCTTAGCTCTGTGTTAGTATAAACACTGCCACAGAGGTTCAATCTGAATCCTATTAGTGACACACCTCATGTGTAACATGACCCTAGCCTGACTCCTGTGGGTGTGTGAGGGCCCACCAGTGTGCATGTGTGTTTGTGTGCATGGATATGTGCGTGTAATGTGTAATGCACAATACGTACCATACTATTACATACTATTTCACATGACCCTAGCCTGACTCCTGTGGGTGTGTGAGGGCCCACCAGTGTGCATGTGTGTTTGTGTGCATGGATATGTGCGTGTAATGTGTAATGCACAATACATACCATACTATTACTATTTCAAATGGATACATGCATGTTCAATGCATGCGTGCCATTATTTACATATCGTACTACGACTGACATGAAATGTTCTCAGTAGAGCGAAGACCTCTGCTAAGGGAAGGGATCAACTTGAAGTAAGCCATGCTTGGAGGGAGTGGGCTGCTTTGAGTCAAACGACACACACCAGGGGAGATCGCCTAACAATCCTCATGACAAACCTTTTTTAGGATAATGTTTTGGTGGTGTGACTTGCCCACTTACAAACCCCCTTTTGGATGATTAACATGAAAAGTGAATAACTTCTTACTTGGCACTTAATAGACCTACAAAATGAGATGTAATTCTGTGCAGAACCTTTAGGGATATCCTGACATATGTCACCCCCACTGTCACGCCAGCTTTTGGCCAATTGGAATGAAAAAGTAATCGCTTCTTACTTTTCCCTTAACCAATCTTCAGACCAAATTGAGGGCAAATCTATATTTGAGTATTTTATAAAAATGTCCATTAATCCTCTGTTAATAATCTTAAAGAGTAGATAGTAAATGAAAGAGGTTCATACATTTCTTACAACCGTTGATGTGATACCATAAATATATTTTTTATCATAATTGTGTATATACAAGTATAAAATATAAAACTTGGGATTGACTTGGTGTGGAGGTAGCTAGTTGTTTCTGTGGTTCTGATAAAGAGTATGATGTGCTCTCTTTTTCGCAACCAATCCATCTCAGTCTGTTTCCTATTCATACTACATTTTAGTCTGGCAACATCTTTTACGGATAGGCGAGTGTTTACTGCAATTGTTGCATCACTGCCATGGCATTTAGAGTTGATACGTTGACACGCCGTGTAACACGAAATACCAAATAGTCAAGTCGTTTCCTTTGAATCTCAGCACATTCCTTTGACGCGGTTAGCTCTGTCTGGTAGTCTGATCATCGTACGGTTAAGAGCTGTCTTCCTTGTTATAAGTGTTTTCACACCACACTTGTAAATCCATGCAAAACTTTGCAATCATAAAGCAATTGGGTCATATTACATTATAGCACTTTTGCTCTAATGATTTATTTATTTTAACTACTTTTACTGTTGTAGTAATATGCTATTTTAACTTTTTCCCAATATATTATTAAGATAAATATGTGAATACCGGGGTTTAAAAAGAATACATCTACTGTGTGACATACAGCCATAAAAAAGGCAAATTATGGCAAAATGTTTCTGGAATATTTATTTCAACGGCCCTATGTAGCACCCTTCTTTAGGAGTGGAGGAGCAGAGCGATTAGAGATGACTTTAAGGGAAGAATAGCTGGGGTTTTATAAGCTGCTGATGAAAGTGCTGCATCAGCCAGTCCTACCGCGGCCATATGGTTTGTTTTATAATGAGAGAGCTGACAGCTGAGAGACTTCTATTGAGAGAAGTAGTTTTAGAAAAGTGTTAGCCTGGCCTGGACTGGGAACACTTTTGAAATGCGACATTTTGGAATCATTTTTTATCATGTTAGAATGACTTTTTGTGTTAATTTCTGGGTTTTATTAATGGTGAAAGAACGTAGAAGAAAGAATGGCTTCAGGCCAACTGGTATGAAGACTGTAATAAGTGTCTATTAAAAGATTCATATGTGTGTATAATTCAGTGAAAACATCTCCGGCTCCACTAAAGCCCTCCCTCTCTGCCAGTATATTATATCTGAGCATACAGCTGCAATAGGGTGGCTGTCAAATCCAAATGGCTGAGTGATTTTAGCGTATAATCCTCAGCGAAATCCTCAGTGATTAATGATCTTATTACTGTTGCAACTCCCCTGTACTAAAATGCACACACACGCAAACACACACACACACACACACACACACACACACACACACACACACACACACACACACACACACACACACACACACACACACACACACACACACACACACACACACACACACACACACATACTACAGATGCATGACAGATGAGAGGGGAGGAGCAGAATCCAGAAAAAAATCGAAAAGAGAAAAATGATAGGGAAAATATCCACACCCATAAAATGAAGAATAACCGCTTCTGACAAACCTTTAGAGAGGATATAGTCACAATACCAAATCTATTTGAAGACATTTCTTTCTCTGTGTATTGACCGAAGTGGTCAGTGCCTTCAGGGGTTTAACCAACCAGAACCAATCCGTAGGGCCACAAGTTAATTGTCACAGAGATCGCTGCATCCTTGCATTCTTCAGCTTAATGGATTACAACTCCTTGGCCTGAGCTGATAACTTCCAGAAGAACCGGCTCCTGTTCTACCTGTCAGGTTAGGTTTTGGTCCTGTTGCACACATGTCTTCTTCTATACCAGATCTGTGAGCTATTATTTGTCATCTTGTGCTTTGTGGTTAGGATAGTCCCAGGTCCTTCTCACCTTCAGGGTACACCATACACCATCTACTCCCTTATGGCCTCCTCTTCATTCAGGAGAAAATGGAAAGTTGATAAAAAACAACAACATAACAACAGCAACAGCAGCAGCAGCAGACAACAAGTGCTTGAAGCCCAGCATGGCATTTGGCTGCTCTAAATACTTCAGCGCTCAACTGGAAGTGGCAACCACTCATAGGCTAGCTGGAGCTTAGCGGGTGTGTGTGTGTTTGTGTGTCTGTGAGCATGTGTGTGTGTGTGTGTGTGTGTGTGTGTGTGTGTGTGTGTGTGTGTGTGTGTGTGTGTGTGTGTGTGTGTGTGTGTGTGTGTGTGTGTGTTTCTGTGTGTGTGTGTCTGTGTGTGTATGTTTGCATATCTGTGTGTGTGTGTGTGCATGTGTGCGCGTATGTGCATGTACGCGTGTGTTTGTGTGCG
This sequence comes from Melanogrammus aeglefinus, assembly GCA_900291075.1. NCBI lineage: Eukaryota > Metazoa > Chordata > Actinopteri > Gadiformes > Gadidae > Melanogrammus > Melanogrammus aeglefinus. Next base: position 66,475 of record OLKM01000820.1, read on the forward strand.
TGTGTGTGTGTGTGGGCATGTGTGCTCATGTGCCCTGGTTATTTTGAGAAGGGTGTGTTTGAAACAGTCTGAAGCAGTGTTTCACAGCGTATTTCCGCAGACAGGAGGTTAATGCTTCGTGTTCTGGGTGTCATGATTTCATTTGATTACTTCACTTGAATTCCATTATGAAGCTGGAAAAAGATTGACGTCATACAACACAGTGAAATAATTATGAAGAATGCCAAATCCAACCAGCCGTCGGGCCTTAAGCACCAGGCCTCAGTGGCTCTGGGTAGGGGGGATTGTCTCAGAGATAACAAGCCAGTTTATCCTTCAGAAGTGCTCAAGTGTGTCCTCTCTCTCTCTCTCTCTCTCTCTCTCTCTCTCTCTCTCTCTCTCTCTCTCTCTCTCGCTCTCTCTCTCTCTCTCTCTCTCTCTCTCTGTTACTCTCTCTTTCATATGTATTCTATAACACTTTGTTTGCTCCCTTTACTCTTAACGTCTCTCCCCTATCCGCTGCTCTTTAGATTGGCTGTAGAGCAGAATGAGGAGACAAATGAGGGTTTGAGTTGAGAGGGAAATTCAATAAAACGGAAGTCCCAGGCAGCAACAAGCTAGCCAAGCATGACAGAGAGAAAAGGTAATGAAGGAGGAGAGCACTTTGGGAAAATATGGGAGGAAAACAGAGAGACAGAGAGAGAGAGGAGAGAAAGAGAGAGAGAGAGAGAGAGAGAGAGAGAGAGAGAGAGAGAGAGAGAGAGAGAGAGAGAGAGAGAGAGAGAGAGAGAGAGAGAGAGAGAGAGAGAGAGAGAGAGAGAGAGAGAGAGAGAGAGAGAGAGAGAGAGAGAGAGAGAGAGAGAGAGAGAGAGAGAGAGAGAGAGAGAGAGGGAGGGAGGGAGGAGAGAGATATGGAGAGAAAGGGAGGAGAGAATGAGAGCAAGGGAGAGAAAGAGAGGAAGAGAGTGAGGGCAGAGAAAGGGGAGAGGTTAATAGAATAGTGGGAAACCTTAAGAGGAAAAAAGGGGTTGTTAGAGAGAGAGAAAGGTGGAGCAAAAGGAAACTGATAGAGAGAGAATGACGAGGAGAGAGAGAGGCAATGGACAGGGCTGAGAGGGGGGGAGCTTATTAAAGAGGCTGAGTGAAAGAGGGAGGGAGGCTTGAGAGGTTGTGGAGGTGTGATGCAAAGAGCAAGATGACGAGATATTTAGTTTATCAGCACACACTCCAATCTCTCGTTGTGACCTTAATAAACAGATGACACTCTCACACATACACAAATCCACGTAGATGATTGCCCACACATGCACACACACAAACGTGCACGCGCAGAAGACCTGTATAAATGCATGTGTGAATGCACGCAAACACACACCCACACTTGCCACCCCATGCTTACACAACCACACACACACAAACACACACACACACACACACACACACACACACACACACACACACACACACACACACACACACACACACACACACACACACACACACACACACACACACACACACACACACACGGTGAATATGAAAGTGTTGGCTCAGCATTTCCTAGCTAAATGTACTCATTAGCCTAGTTGCACATGGCTGGCTGGGAAACAACACAGTCAGCTTCAGGAAGCAGCAAGCATTCATCTAGGAGGCTGACAGAGAGCGCAAGACGGAGAGCACAGGTCTCCGCTCCGCTACCAATTCAAGGTTGTCTGAGAACAAATGACCCAACACTTCCCCGTCTGGGATCAAGTGGATGTTTACTACGGCCACCAAACAGCCATCCAACAGCCATTATTGTGGACGTATAAGCATCTAAAAAAAAACCTTTCTGTTGCAATAAATTAGAGCCATTTCAACGCATCTCAGTGGCAATTGGGCAAAAGTGGAAAATTGAAATGAGAGCCAAAATGTCAACCGTAACCTTATTACACAGGACCCCCTGTGGCGGGGGCATGTTGTTAGGGCCAGCGAGAGGGGGGGCAGCTTGCATGTTTACCTCATTAGTCTGACCGTAGTCCCCTGGTCGGTCAGCGGTCTGGGTGTACTGTGGCCCGGTGCCGCAGTATCTGGAGCTGAGAGCCGGTGCCTGCTCACTCGCTCTGGCTTCCTATGCCACAGGCTGCAGGAGAGGCTTCGTTCAGATGAACGCTCATATGTACCTCCACGATGCTGCTCTCAACCTGGTCTGCATAAGGACAGGCACGTGTTATTAGTCATGAAGGCACAACACCAAAATAAAGAATGGATGTACCAATATTGCAGCAATAAACTTCATACTATTAAAACATTGAGCAAACAAAAAGGGGTTGAACTTGGGGCAGAAATAGTTATTTTTGCAAGCGACTCAAAATCCCCTCACTAGGGAGGGCATTCTCAACCCACCTGTTTAGAAGCACTGCTCTCTACCCAGATATGGCCCTCAAAATATTGAGTGTGAATGAAATGTAAATTCTTGTTGTCTGAATATGGAGACATATTTACCAATTAAAATACTTATAGATCTCCTATTATACTACTTTTCTGGTCTTAATTTCTTATTAATGACTCCTATAGAGCAACCTGACACGAATCACAGCACAAAAAGCTATTTAGATTTTCAGGAAACTCTTCTTCTCATCTGGGCGCTTGCATTCTCTGTCAACACTCGGCTTCGTCCTTCTCTGCCCCCTCGCCTCCCTCCTGCCAACCCCACTCCGTTGTGATTGGTTACCTTCCGGAAGAGCATGGTGCAGCATTACCATACATGGAAAATCCGGATTGTTCTACGTAGATCAGGGGTCTCAAACTCAACTTACCTGGGGGCCGCTGGAGGTAGAGCCTGGGTCAGGCTGGGCCACATCAAGTATTCCACAAAAAAAAGTAGCACAACTGACTCAATCTAAGTTAATTATCGGGCTATAATTAGATCACGTTGGCCATGTAATCGCTGACCACAGGGGACATTTCATAGTGGTTGGTGGAAACCGGCACATTTTGTGCGTTTGACAACAACGCGCGGGCCGCACTAACACTAAACTTTGATGTCAAGTAGGGGGCCACAAAACATCATCCCGTTGGCCTCAATTGGCCCCCGGGCCGCGAGATTGAGACCACTGACGTAGATAAATCCCGGAAATTTAAACAAGTACCTCGCGACCGGCATCCCTAGTGTTTAGCGCTCTGCACAGCCACCCCAGACGTCAGCAAGGAATACGTCTAAATATGTCCTTATTTGACACTTTAGTATGGTTAAAGATGACTATAAATCATTCTAACAACGTTTATAGGTCATAAAAGTCGAAAAAAGCATAATAGTTGCACTTTAAGCTTTGGGGGATATTTGAGATCAGAGGATGAAAAGGATTCACACATATGAAACAATATATGTGAATCCTACTTTTTGTCAACAGTATGTTTTTATCCTTAAAAGCTCTAAAGTCAGTAAATGTGCTATAATTTAAATACATTTTACTTGCTTACTTCAAACCCCCCAAATCTATTATTTAGAGTTGTGTGATGTCCCTGATAGACCCTCCCCCTTTGGAAACAGGCAGCTTGAGTTCATCTTCCTCTTTAACGACCATTGTTTTGTTTTGGCGCTGGTACTGCACACAACAAACCTCTAAGCTTCACAACGAGCCGGAGCACTACGAGGGACTGAGACAACACGGCCATTAGCTTTATTTCAGACACTTTTCATGTTCAGCCTAAAATGTGGAGTACAGTGCCAACACCAAACCAGCAGAGTGTATTCAACTAGAACAAATACCACTCTGCTAATGAAAGGCCATAATCTTTGATTTTTTTTAATATTCCAACCAGTCTTTAGCAAATCACAACAAATAGAGAAGAGATTGGTGTTTGTGAAAAGTGAAAGAATAAGCTTATTATCACTGAGACCTGCCGGTATTTAGACTCACTTCTCATTAACATTTTTGTTTGTCTGCAAGTGTTTAGGTCACAAAGTTACGATTGTTTATCTTTCACATCATCCCTTAGCACCTGCTCCTTTGATCATGATTAAGTAATTTTTACAGTCTAAACATCAGCCTCTATCAGGTTATTCTCTTTCTATGGAAGCAAATAACATATCTTTCTACCTTTCTATATGTATATTGTATCAGGATTGGTCTAACCAGGGCTAGGGCTGTAAATAGTTACCTATATTAGTGCCGGTTTAAAAATGTCTTTGTTTATTTACGACAGACTTTCTGCAAGACACAATGTGAACACACTCTAGGCCCACAACATATTGCCCATCAATTCAGGACAAAATCACACTGTTGTAGGCCTTGAGGATTAAATCTTGTTTTTTGGTCGACAGCTTAATGCATGTCTCAGCACAATGAGTTATCCGCTTCTGATAAAGGGTATATATTGCATTTATTTTCTGTATACCTCTTGGATTCAACAATCCTGAGTACCTGTAGTACAGGTGATTATGGAATAGGTTTGAAATTGTTGGATTTCAGACTGAATGTTTCGGATCATGCCATCGATGTATACATACTGTATGTGTACGTATACTGTGTGTGTGTGTGTGTGTGTGTGTGTGTGTGTGTGTGTGTGTGTGTGTGTGTGTGTGTGTGTGTGTGTGTGTGTGTGTGTGTGTGTGTGTGTGTGTGTGTGTGTGTGTGTGCGTGCGTGCGTGCGTGCTCTGCGTGCGTGCGTGTTGTATTTATTTACACCTTGCTTGGCAGTGTTTAGTGCTGGATATGCTGAGATTGAGGAGCTGGTTGCCTTCATATTCCTCAATCTATAATGTGCTGTATATATAATATCTAAGAGACAAGCGGCGGATGCAAACGAGCTCAGAGTGAAACGTTTTAATTGGCCTGTGCCATTTCCATTTCAAAAAGCTGTCCCCTCCCCTCCTCACTCCCTCCCATTACCTCCTCTCCTTTCTCCCTCCCTCCCCTCCTCTCTCCCTCCCTTCAATCATCTCATGATCTCTCGCTCCCTCCCTCCCATCCTCTCTCCCTCTCCTTACATCCTCTCCTCTATCCCTCCCCTCCCCACTCCTCCTCTCCCTCGTCTCTCCTTCCCCTCCCATCTCGATGGCTCACTTTTTAACTCCCGTCCCGACTAATGTTTGGCCTCCTCTCCTGTCCCTCTCAAAGGGGTCAGCAAGCTAAATAATATGCAGGTTTGTGTGTGTGTGTGTGTGTGTTTGTATATTGGTGTGTGTGCGTGCGCAAGTGCGTGTGCACACATTTGTATGTGCCTGTGTGAGAGTGTGAATGATATGGGTATTTTTTTTGGAGTGTGTCTATCTTTAGACAAAGAAAGGAGTGGACAACAGGGAGCTGAATGAGAGAGAGACGAGAGGGAGGGAGAGAGAGGCAGAGGGATGGAATGGAAACAAGAAAGTTGAAGATGGAAGGATTTGATGAACACTATAAGTGGATCTTTGGCATCTCACATAAAAGACTATCTATTTCTCACCATAGCAGGGCTGATTGGCAGCACCACAACGCAGCCTCTCATCTAAAATTATTCAGGACATGCCCAATTGACCACTATTCAAATTCAAATACCACTGCTTACTGTAGTATTTTAGGAAGTTCTTCAAATGTAAATTTGTTTCAGTGATGCTAATTTCTGCCACCGCCGGAGAAGCGGAAGGAATGATTGGGAAGGTCTTTAGGTTCCTAAAAAGCCGAAAAACATAGTTCAAAGCTGAAGAATTTCCCTGTTTTTGCAAATATTAAGTGACAATGGTCTGTACTATCACTATGGAAGAGCCATAACAATGCTTTTTCAGATGTCTCGGTTGGTGGGAGGAGACTAGAAGAAAAGAACAGTTTATGACCTTGATATACAAAACAATATATATGTATATTTAGCATTTGCTGGAGGGTATAATTGCTTGAAGACGCTTATAGTCCTTTGTTCACAGTGGGCAAACTTTTCTCGAATTGCATTACACCAGTAGCAGGTACTTTATAAAAATACTTTCTTATTCAAATAGGTTACTTAGTAATTGTATAAACAATATATATATATATATATATATATATATTATATATAATATATATATATATATATATATATATATATATATATATATATATAGTTAAGTTATATATATATATATATATATATATATATATATAATATAGTTAAGTTATATATATATATATATATATATATATATATATATATATATATATATATATATATATATATATATATATGTATATATATACATATATATATATAGTTATAGTTATAGTTATGTTGTATATATATATATGTTACACTTTTTATTAAGATACATATATTCACCATTAAGGGTTAGTAATATGCCTATTAGTAACATACTGGCCCTTTATTTGTAATTATTAGACACAAATGAATACATTATTCTGTATAACCTTATTTTACCCTTACTACTCCATGAATTAAGGTTTCACCTAATATAACCTCCTTATTACTGTTTAATTACTGTAAATAAAGCCGTTATTGGATATGAGTAACGATGCTAATAACCAAGGCATCATTGGGGCCTTGTAAAAGGCAAAATAGCACAAGAATAGTCATTCCCTTTATTACTCTGGATTAGTATAGTCTATTCTTATGGAATAAAACGCAAAACTACAAGTGGTAATATAACCTGTATTAACTATTAATTAAGTCTTATTAAATCGAAATATGGTCCCTATTCTAAAGTGGGGTCTTGTTCAGATTCAACTCACAAGGACTTGGACCCTTATTAACCAAACATATTCCCTATTCTAAAATTGCAACTTCTTCACATTTAGTTGATTCATCACAGCAGACAACTAGTAGTTAGAAGACAGCTAACTTATTAAATTCAGGTTTATTTATTTTTGAACTAGCAAACAGTCAAGCCAAACAGAAAAGACTCAAAATGGCATTCAGGTTACTGCACTGAACCAAAACAAAATACAAAGACAAAACCAGGTTCCCAGGTCAAATATTTCATTCTAAGCATTACATAACTACAGGCTTGTGCATCAATGCCAGTTACAACGCAGAGGTGATTACAATGCATGAAATCAGCAAACAAAAATAGATAAACATTTAACCTACATTTATCTCTGACTTAATCAAATTAATTGAACTAAGAATTCTTTTTCATGAAAATAATACCGAAATTTGTTTCAGACCGGATATTCTTTTCATATGTCATGGAAAAGCATTCCCAGTGGTCCAGCATATCTTATGTACGGTTTCCTCTTAGTCTCCATATAGTGGATTTGCACACTCCCCAAAGTCGCTCCAGGTTTTGTGTATGTGCATTCTTGTGCATGTATGTGCATGTGCTTCTTTGACGAATGTGCTAATTTATGATGGGGAGGAGATGACAGAGGAGCTGAGCGGTGAGACACCATCTTGAAAAGATAGTGTCTCACTGTCTTCCTTGATGCAAAATAAATAAACTTGCTTTGGTGATAACTTTGCTGTTTACTAACTACTAGTTGTATGCTGTAATGACTTAACTAAATATGAAGAGGTTGCAACTTTAGAATAGGGAACATATTTTGAGTTAACAAGACTTAATTAATAGTTAATACAGGTAATATTACCACTTGTAGTTTTGTGTTGTATTCCATAAGAATAGACTATGCTTTTTCAGAGTAATAAAGAGGGAATGACTGTTCTTGTGCTATTTCCCCTTCGCAAGGCCCCAATGATGCTTTGGTTATTAGCATCGTTACTCATATCCAATAACAGCTTTATTTACAGTAATTAAACAGTAATAAGAAGGTTATATTAGGTGAAATCTTAATTCATGGATTGGTAAGGGTGAAATGAGGTTATACAGAATAAAGTATTAATATGTGTCTAATAATTACTAATAAAGGACCAGTATGTTACTAATAGGCATATTAATAAGCACCTAGTTAATAGCGAATATGTGTATCTTAATATAAAGTGTTACCATGTATATATACTGTATATATATATATATATATATAATATATATATATATATATATATATATAAATATATATATATATATATATATATATATATTATATATAATATAATAATGAACTATAAAAAGACAAGAAGCTTCTCATGATTTCAGTCAGGCTCATTTGAAAAACAAAAGCTGAGCCTTAAATCCTGCCAAACTGATGCGTCAATAGGCTGTCATCGATACGCTGATCTTCCTGCACCAAGACTTTGCACTTGCAGCAAAGTCTGCAAGCACACTTGCAGGGTGCAGCACAGGAAATGATCTGAAGTCCTGCTGTAATCTCTTACAACTCTGAGAAAGAAGGAGAAGGATAGAGGAGCCAGGGAGCTGCCATATCCTCCATCTTCCAGACTCTCTTTATTCTCTCTTCTTTATCTTTCACA
>OLKM01000820.1:79769-82269 GCA_900291075.1 Melanogrammus aeglefinus
TGTTTTCTACATAATGCGTGTTGCAGGAGATGTAAAGCAGCTCTCACATCATGGTAAATGGAGATATGACCTCGCCTTTGCTTGTGCTAGCTGGAAATGACATGTATGTCATTGTTTAGCTAAATTTAAGATGCAGTTTGACAGCCCAGACCACCTGCTTTGCAAGTGCTAGTATGCAAGTCCCTTCCTAGCCCCCCTTGTAATAGGTACGCATCAACCTTTTTGTGTTTTACATAGTCATACCAGCGATTCAAACTTCATATGATATCACATTCGTTTAATCATAGCTCTTGGAAACTGTTGATGTGACTTTTTGTATTACACATCTTTGCCATTCAAAACAGCACAATAGAGTCAATCCATTTATTTTTCATAACAACACACACCCCATTTCAAATAACTCTGGTGACTTCATGCCATTAGATGCCATCTGCCTGTGTGTGATGACCTCTTTAGCGGTTGTGCGCTGTTGCTGGTGATTTCAAGGTGAATGTGTGAATACAACTGCACATCCCCGAGCCACTGGGGACGGTGGGGCACTTCCTGCGAGCTGGAGAAGACGGAGGGAGAGCGGAGGGGCGCTTTGTCAGTGATCCACTCACAGGGCCCTTCTCCCACACCTTCCTGTCTGCTCAGCTGCCTGCTGCTGCTGATCAAATGCTCCACAAGTGATTGATCTTCGGCTTACGCAGACAGCTCCACCCGTAGGGGAGGCGCAGCGGAGGGGGAGAAGAGAACATAGCTGGAAGTAGAGAGGAGGAGAGGGAGGGGAAGGAAGGAAAGGAGACAAGAAGAAAGGAGATGAGAGGTGAAGAGATGAGAGGAGAGGAGAAAGCAAAGAGAGGTGAAGCCAGAGGAGAGGGGAACAGAGAAGAGGAGAGGAGAGTGAAAAGAGAGGTGAGGTAAGGAAAGAGGAGAGGAGAGGGAGAAGAGAGGTGAGGAGAGGAGAGGAGAGGAGAGGAGAGGAGAGGAGAGAAGAGAAGAGAAGAGAAGAGAAGAGAAGAGAAGAGAAGAGAAGAGAAGAGAAGAGAAGAGAAGAGAAGAGAAGAGAAGAGAAGAGAGGAGAGGAGAGTGAGAAGAGAGGTGAGGTGAGGAGTGAGGAGAGGAGAGGAGAGGAGAGGAGAGGGAGAAGAGAGGTGAGGAAAGGATGGAAGAGGGGACGAGAGAAGAAGAGGAGAGGGAGAAGAGAAGTGAGGAGAGGAGAAGAAGTGAGGAGAGAAGAAGGGAGTAGAGAGCTTACAATAGGGAGAAGATAAATGAAAAGAGAGAAGAGAAAGAGAAGAGAGGAGCCAATGGGTGAGGAGGGGACAAAGGGGGGGGGGGGGGGGGAGGGGGGAGGAGGAGAAAGAAAGAGAAAAATGGCAGCTAGAGAACGATAGATAAAGCTACTAAAAGAGAGAGATGGAAAGAGTGAGGAAAGGTGGGAGGAAATACAAGTGGAGATGAATGTCTGTTTCCCCATCGGTGCAATGTGGGCCGAAACATCACATGAAACAATACAGGAGCGGGCGAAAAAGGGATAAAGACAAGGTGAGATGCAGAAAGATAGAGAGAGAGAGAGAGAAGAGACGAGAGAGAGAGAGAGAGAGAGAGAGAGAGAGAGAGAGAGAGAGAGAGAGAGAGAGAGAGAGAGAGAGAGAGAGAGAGAGAGAGAGAGAGAGAGAGTACCTTGGCATGAGTTCCCAAGACCTTTAGTCTGTCCTGCACATTGGCTTGCTTTAATTTTTCTTTTCATTCTAAGGCCCAATCCCGATTTATTGCTCTACAAAAATCTCAACCTTAACCCTTCCTTTACCCCTCAACCCTACCCCTACGAAATGGGACAGCAACCCTTCAAGACCCAGTTACAGTATGTCATTAGTAGTCGTTGACAGGTTTTTGATCTTTATTTTATTTATTTTTTATCTTTTGACACAATATCTGTCTCTAGAATTGTATTGTATAATTTGAATGTCTTAGAAATGCAACCTTACCCACATGGAAAAGCACGGTATGATTAGATAAGAATATCATTCATGCTCGCAATCTGTAGAAAACTGAGACTGCAGAAATTTTATTTTGGATCAAACATTATATAAGATCAACATAATATATAAAATCAGAATAAACATAGAACTTGAGGTAGTATGCCATCCATGTAAAACATAAATATAAGGGTTGTAACGATTCACCGTTGCGAATCGGTATCCGGTTGGATTAACACACATGCGACTACGATCGGTATTTGGCCCCCTGAATCGATTTAAAATGACCAAGAATCTGTCGATGCCCCGATTTAAACGTTGCGAATCGGTTGAGTGAGCTTCAGCCTGATATCAAGACAGCATTGTCAACTCATTTCATTCCTTTTCCATACGGATCCGGAAAATGAAACTGAAGGAAGCGAGTGTGAGTACGTGTGTTTTTGTATGTTTGCGTGTGTGTCTCTAAATGCGCCCTGCGTCTCGCGAGCAGGAAACAACCAGAGTTGTGAGGGGGCGAATAACAGCCACATGTGCGA
>OLKM01000820.1:87269-107269 GCA_900291075.1 Melanogrammus aeglefinus
GGCGAAACGCTACACAAGAGTGCAGTGCGCTACAATCATAGACAGGTTGGCTGTTGGTTCCTTGGGGACGTGCGGTAGTATGCCATCTAATTAACAGTGTCCTCTCCTCAGTGTGGCTGGCTCCCTCAGCCCAGCAGCTATGATTAAAAGAGAAGCTCTCAAAGGATGCCAAACGCTTCCAATTCACCGTTGATACTTCCTGGACGCCAGCCACACACACAATCAACCATCTCCTCTCGGCCAGGACGCAAGCTCTTTCAACTCTCTTTATTCATATAAAATGCAGACAACACACACACACACACACACACACACACACACACCAGACAGACACACATACACACACACACACGCCCACGTACATGCATGCATGCAAACAGACAAAAACATGGACAGTTTGGGACACTTGCAAGCATAGACTCACATATGGACAAATATTTTCTCTGGCATTGCCTTTATCTATTATTCTATCTCTCTTTCCAAACTTTTTTCCCCCAACACTTAAATCCCCACCCTCTGCCCTCCCCCTTCTCTCTCCACCTCGCTCCCTGCCAAGGCTGCACATCAAAGCAGATGATTGGTCTCTAACTGTAAGCAGGCTTGCATTTTACAATGTTCTCTGCAATGAGACCAAAATAAAGCACCATGAATATTGAGGGAAAACTCCTTTTCTATGCTAATATCCAGCTGAGAAATATCCATATCAGTCGACCACGCTTGGCTCAATTTGACTTTACACTCAAACGCCTGGCAACTCTTTACTCCAAAGTCCCTGTGGCTAAATGTCATACTTTAAATACTGCTTTCTACAGCTTTGACAAGGGGATATAAATACATTACCACAAGTCAAGGTTGCTGGCTAAGTGGTCGAACCAACTAATTGATGACAATTCAACCTGATTCCACTTTGTAAAAACGGTTTAACTCCACTCTTAATTGAATCATGAATTATAACTTTCAAGGTTGTTGAATTGGTTTGTAATAATTCACTTTAAACCAGCTAACAATAAATAGCCTTAATTACTTGTGCATAAAAATACCCATTTACTTTGAAGATTGGATATCTTGATGAAGAAAATATATATTGCTGTGTTTGTTTTTAAGTATTCTAGTTCGTAAGGTAATGTAAAACTTTTACATTGACGACTTTTAAGGAAATGCTTTTATGTGTTTGGCAACTTTAATAATAAATGGCACCGGTTTTTACAAGGGACAATTTAAGATTTTAGCTTTTGATGGGGTGTTAATTGCTCTTCGACTATCCTTCATTTATGGCATTGTATATGTTACATGTTAATGAATCCTTAGCGAGTCAACACTTAGTTAAAGATAAGGTAGAAGTTCTCCTTTACCTCATGCAATAAAAAGCATCCAAACACAGCATCATATGCATAGAACATATATACAGTATATAGAACATATAAACTAACACCCACATCACAACATCATGCATCTTGTATATCAGGGTTTTTTTGGGGGGTGGGATTATATTATGGTATGCTGGAGAAAGTAAGATAATATTAAAAGATATGCAGAAGTAAACCAATGGTCAAATACAGTAAATTGGTAGCTCTTTGATGGAGTAGCAAGCTCATTGCAGCCTCTCTGTTTGGGTATGTAATTACAAGAGAATTAAGGGGGGATCCTGGTGGCTTATAGAACTCGTTTGTACAGTTGTGATATCTTCCACAGCCGGCACGGTGTCTTCCCTTGGTCTCTCATCAGTGAATGAAGCCTGCTATGAAAGGCGTGTGGGAAGAGGTACACAGAAACATAGTAACACGCCCCGGGGAGTGAGGCAGAGGAAAGATATGTTTCCCTCTCAAAAGATTGATAAAAGAGAGATATCCCCCCCCCGGGCTAAGTCTCTGACTGGCGGCGCGTCTCGCTGGGGAGCTAGGCCTGGCTTCAAAACAATTAGCCGCAGAATGAGAGCCGTTTAAGGGGCGAGGAGACAAGAAGATCTTAATACAGCCAGTGGAAATTTCCCCATGGAGGACTCACTTTTATAACCTCCTTACAGAGTCGCTCTCACTCAGCTACTGCCGGGCCATTTACCCTGTCTCACACCACAGAGAGGGCCATCTTTCCTGTCTCACACCACAGAGATGGACAATTAGCCTGTCTCACAACACAGAGAGGAACATTTACCCTGTCTCACACCACAGAGAGGGCCATTTACCCTGTCTAACACAATGGAGAGGGCCATTTGTAGCACACTGTGGAAACTAAGAGGCAAATGTAGAAAAAAGCACCGGGCACCAGCATCAAGGGAAAGAGGCATGAAGGGAGGAGGGAAGGAAGGAAGGAGGGAGAAAAGCAAGAGAGATACAGTCATGGAGAACCAACTCAGAAGAAGAGCATAATGAAGGAAAAGAAAGGAGCACAATAAGAGACAGATTCAAAAGGAGAGGGGAGACAGAGCGTAGATAGGCGCACGGAGTGAGGCAGAAAAGAAACAAATGGAGGCTGGGGTGAAGCAGGCCGCCTGGGGAGTTGGTAAACTGAACATCTCTCAGCTTTCTGGATCCTTCTCTCTGTGCCGTTGGGGGCCAATCAGTGAGTGCGTCTGTCTGTGGGGACCAATGACAGCAAATGCCTTCTGAGTCAGCATGTTTAGTCAGGATAGAAGACACAGTGAGAGTGCATTTTATCACAGTCTTAACTCGCTGGTGACCATAAACTTGAGCTCTTTTAGCATATATTGGCATGCTTTGCGCTAAGGTTCAAAGGCATATAATTGAAGTTGGAAACTCTACAAAATAATGATTGCTGCACCGTTAGACCCTTATACTCCCCTGTAAAAACGTGCTGCAAGTGTAAGGCCTGTGTGAAGCCCCGAGTTGAGGCACTATAGTTTGAATGGTTCAGCGGTGTACACAGGATTCCTCTGCAACCTTTAAGGTCCTTCTCTAGATCTGATGATGCTATAACATGTACTATTAAAACCTGCATCCCAGAGAGGTCACTACACAGTTATACCTGTGGTACCATCTCTTCTGGAGCACGCTGGGCCCTCGCAACCTTGCTCTCGGGCACTCCAGCAGGAAGCCACCTCAGGGACCCCCCCCTCCGATCCCTCCTAGCTGTAGATCATGACAGAAGGTACACCTTGGTAGCATGGGAAGCTCTGTAGCGCAGAGGGTCGTGCATTCAGGCAAACCGTAGCCATAACTCTGGTGATAAAGTGACCTATCCACAAAGAGAGAACGCTACAAAGTCATCCAGCCTCTTCATCCACCGCTCGTACCCACCCCGCGCCGTAGGGGGCGACGAGGCGGCGTCGGGAGCTGTGTTAATGGACGTTTGGGTAGGATCCGCCAAAAGACAGGTCACCGTGTCTTATCTGCACGCACTCATCCGTTTGCCGGTAATTTGTAATGTTCCTCGACCGCCGCATATGGTATGTGAAAAGATTGCAGTGATACGTCTCCACCCTCCTCTAAATGTGATTAATGGCCTTCTCCCCTCCCATGGTTCCTACGCTGAATACCAGCTAGGAAATGATAGGAGTACGTTCACCGCTCTTTGAGGCACAGTCAATGTTTGTGTTGTCTGGCTCTCCCCACAGCCTGTGTGGACCGCTTGCACTGAACTCAAGGCCACCAATTTAAACAAGTGTAGCGAGCAGGTTGCCCTCCGAGCTAGAGCCTGTCTATTTCCTTCACGTCAGTCATTAATAGAGAAGACGCTTTTGGCTAGCTCCCATAGGTAAAATACCTGACACATGAAGTTGGCTTGTCGGCACATTCATTTTAGAACACTTATGTCAGAGCAGTCCAGTGGAATTTGGCTTTTGGATACCAGACGAAACTAGCCAGTCGTAGTCAATTACACCCCTCACCAATGTGTTGAGAGGACATGCAACAAGAACACTGAGGCAAAGGTGTTTTGCACACCATTCTCATGAGATAGCGTATCTTTTGACCTGGCTTTCTGTTGGCTTCTCTCTATGCATTCAACTTTAATCCATAACCTCTTTATTTTTTGCATGTTAAGGTGTCCCTCTGTCACAATTAAATGATAAAGCAGTGCCATTACAGGTTTATGTAAATCCCTCCTGCGAGAGCTGGCTGTTGATAAATAGCATGGAATTACAGAACAGCAAATAACTTGGGGTGGTGGAGAATATTCCCCCCTCTCCTTTTAATTGATAGGATTGCACAGACAAATCCAGTGTTTACGAGTGTTTCTCAGTCCTTGTGCGTTACTGAAGGGAAGGGTTTAAGGAGAGGAAGAGAAAATACACCCAGTGCAAGGTGCTCAACCTGAACATGGTTAAGATCCAATGTAATAAAATATATATATATATAAAAAATAAGTCTCCCACATTGGGAGCCATGTTAAAAAATTAAATAGTTCTCTTGACATGTGGGGAATGTAACTGATTAAACAATCTGCCACCCAGGGATCAGGCCAGTGAAATTGTTAAACAGCTTTGTCAGGAGGGACCGAGTCTGAGTGGTTTTGGAACCCAGGCAGGTACATTTAAATGATAATGTTACTCTTGTCCAAGAGGAGGCTCAGACCCAGCAAACGTAGTCTCTGAACCTGCAAAGTAACTCCATTAACGTAGACTTCTACAAAAGTAAGTACCGGTCTCAGGATCCAAATCCATACAGCTTTTTCATTTGGAAGGTAATTTGATCCAATGGTGGCAAACACCTTTAGCAGAACATAATTGTGGACACATTTTTTTGGACATATTTTGCCTGAGAAATGTAATAATGTTTGCACATCTGAAATTAACCATTCTTTAGGGAAAGTGCTCAAGTGGAGGGAGGAGAGGAAAGGACATGAACGAGAGGAGGGAAAATATAACGAATGGACAGGAGAGGAAAGAGCTTCATTTAAGTGGAGAGGTCTATAGATCTGCAGAACAGAGGTTTTGTATTTGATGAAACAACCTTCTCTGCGTGACCATGAATAGGAAATGGACAGCCGCCTCACTGTCCTTTATGCACAATAGTGATCTGGATGTTCAATTATAATCTATACAGCTAAACACATGAAGATATCCAAAGTAATCTTTCATTTATATAATACAATTCATATTTGGTAGGTTGGCACGCATGTGCGCACACATACACACACACACAACACACACACACACACACACACACACACACACACACACACACACACACACACACACACACACACACACACACACACATGCGCACACGCATGCACACACAAACACACACACACACAGACATACCCACACGCATGTGCACACCACACACACACACACACACATGCATGCACTCAAGCATACACACACAAGTGCTACGATCTGAAGTTTCTCTTGTGAGAGTGTTTGTTTCTGTTATACCGCAAAAATGTGTTCCACCTTAGCCATAGACAGACATTCATGCGTTGTCCACCCTACACTCATCCTATACTGTATCAACCCTACACAAAATATCAGAAATTAGGCTACATTTGTGAATCAGCTTTATGGACCCCCCCATGTATAATGTTTCCCCTGTTTAGGAAAGCTTGCTCCCAGATTGCGCATGATGACTCCACCTGTACACACACATACACTCTTTAGATAATTGCTGCATCGACATCTGAGTCAAAGGCATGAACACACACAGCAGTTTGAAAGTCTTCAAGATTGCAAAGCGCCCTCCGAGCTGCGTCTGCTTGTTGTATGAAGCCGGCTCGGTGGTGATCCCAGCCCAGGGAAATGCGACTCTCTGCCCCCTTTTCTTGTGCCTGCATTATTTTCTGTGGTGACAAAAAGCATGCTTGAAGTCCTCGAGGTGCGCTGGTTCTCCGAGCCAATTAGAGGAGTTTCAGCGTGGCCACTCCACAACCCGAGGAGGAGAGCTCTCTGTATTGTGTTATCATTATTTTAAAATACATGAAAAACGGAAACATGAAAAAGGAAGGGGAAATGAAGGGACAGGGGAGAGGAAAGTCAAGAAGTAATGACAAAAATAAAACAAATGGCGCCGTTTAGGGAAGGAAGACCAAAATCCATTAGATGCATATTATTTTCTATATCTGCAGATGGTGTCTGTGTCAGTGATATAGTTTGTGTTGGTCCGTCCATGCTGTGTGTGTGTGTGTGTGTGTGGTGTGTGTGTGTGTGTGTGTGTGTAAGTGTGTGTCTGGTGTGTATCTGTGTGTGTGTGTGTGAGAGAAAAACAAAGAGCTCGTTGTATGAATAGGTGTACACGTGTGCCTGTGCGTTTATAGCTTGGGAAGAAATTTAGGAAGACAGTTGCCACCATTGTTTCAGCACACAGCAGAAAAGTATCGATCTTCCAGTTTCAGCAGCCCTTCTCTCTCTATGTCTCTCTGTCTTCTCTCTCTCTCAGTATCCGACGCCATAACTCTTCTCATGGCACATTCCTACCCTCATCCCTCCTTCTCCGTGCCCTCCCTCACACTCTCCTACTTCCTTCTTTACTCTCCCGCTCTGCTCTCCACGTCCCTTGGATGGCCCCAGCCCTCCCAATCCCTGAACTTCCACCCCCTATCTGTCTTGCCTGCTGCTGTCTGCCCCTCCCTCCTTGACTCCTACAGATGTTATCCTTGTAGCACATTTTCATCAGGTTGCCAAAGAGAGAGAGAGAGAGAGAGAGAGAGAGAGAGAGAGAGAGAGAGAAGAGAGAGAGAGAGAGAGAGAGAGAGAGAGAGAGAGAGGAGAGAGAGAGAGAGAGAGAGAGAGAGAGAGAGAGAGAGAGAGAGAGAGAGAGAGAGAGAGAGAGAGAGAGAGAGAGAGAGAGAGAATAGGAGAGTGGCAAAGGAAAGAAAAAAAGAAAGAAGGAAAGAAAGAAACCCATTTCAGAGCTCAATACCTCCACCCTCAGGATACAAGGCTACCTAGTCTCTTGTTGCAAACAAAATGAACGTGAGTGATGTCTTCCCTTTGAATGACTATTCTTCTTGCTTTTGAGTCACTGCTCTTTAATTAAGACATCCACTTCCTTTCTCTTCTCTCTGTATGAGGAATATCTTCTGCCGGGTTGTCAAAGAGCAGGAAACATTATCCGACTTAAAGAGCAGATGACACAAGGTGGAAGTGCCTTTTATTTGACAGGGAGCAAAACCAGGAGGGAGAAAATCACTATTTTCCATTTCAATGCACCCTGCTGCTGACTCCTCCCCTCACCCACAAACACACACACACACACACACACACACACACACCACACACACACCACACACACACAACACACACACACACACACACACACACACACACACACACACACACACACACACACACACACACACACACACACAACACCGGCAAGGGAAGACAGTTTGGGAGGGACGGTGGATGTGTTTCTGTTGGACTATGATTGATTCATGTGAAAATGTTGCTGTTTATGGTTGTTTAAAATAACAGTGAACTTTAAACCCACTGTTATCTTTGGAGTCCTGACTTTCCTTTTAATGCCTTTATTGAATGAATCAAACACTTTTTTCATAGCAAATGACGTCTTGTCAAGTCTTCATTGAATACAGGATAAATACATTCATACATAATCACATTGCTAATACAAACTTTAGAAACAGAGAAATGAGGTCTAAAGGATGTTAACTTTTTTCGAAATGAATTCAGTGTGTGTGTGAGTGGGTTGCTAGTTCCAGCAGAAGATGACATACTTCAGTTTGGGAGTGGCCTGCATGCAGCCGGAGGTGCAGAAATCCAAGGTACCACCAGATACACACGCTGCCAACAGAAACAAACACACAACCAAAACTATACAAATAGTTAATTGTATGCAAACTAAAAGACTTACAAAGCTTCACCCTCTTCCTTCATTCCTTCATTCCTATGCTTCAATGAATCGTTATTAAGGCTCCATTGCTAAGAAATTAGCACTGTTTTATTATCAAGAGCCTCAATAAAGAAAATATTTCCGTAAAATGGCTCTGTCTTCAAATAAAATAAAGTGTTTTCTATTTGTTTCACTATGGGAACATTATAATATTGCTATGGCTAAATGGATGAGAGGCTTAGAATAAATGAAGGGATGAATTCAAAATACAGAGTTTTAAGAAAACAGACACACACATAAACACATTTATTTATTCCCTGTGGGCTTGAAATAGTCAAGGTTTACTATAGAGTTCCATTTCCTCCCTCAAACTGTTTGAGATATAGCGACAGAATGTTTGCATTTCAAATCGTCGAACGGTTTGTTGTGAATTAAGTGCTTCTAGAACGAAAACTCTACTCATAGAAGTTCAACTATGGTGATTCATGTGTTTTTGCAAATGGAAACTGAGTTTCAATTTCGTATTTTATCAGGTAATATGATGCTTATTATGAAAGGAAGTAGCATATTGATGATTTAGCATTACATTATAATAGGAAATTAAGTGCCTTCGAACCTCAGGGTGGAAAAAGATGCAACAATAAAGGAAATCATTAATTTGATGTTTCAACATCTTACTTGTCAAATTGAAGGAAAAGGCTGTAAACTGTACTATAATTGTATTATTTTGGCATTACAATGGGATGTCATATGAACACTGGCCGAAGTCGTTGTCTGATGACAAAGAAAGTCAAAAGACACGGCTATGTTTGGTATTGGCATCAAATTTCCCCAATACACTCCCTTTCTGTAAAGAAAGAAAGCAAGCATTGTTATGTATTGTATTACCTGGATGTTGTTTGATGAATGACATAATTCATCAACTTGATAAGAAGAAGCTACTTTATATTTCATTGACACCGGTCAGACATGCCGTCAGTAGAGACATCTCTATTCCAGTTTATGCAAAACATCAGGTGTTTATACCCCTGAATAGAAACCCATTTTTCAGTTACATGTTGTACCTGCCGACCAATCAACCAATGAGCTGAAGGCCCTTCAACCTCATCAGAACTATATGCAGTGGACAGTTGGGGCGGGGGGCAGGTAAGTGATGGACCTAGGAAAGCTCAACTGGACCATCAGCCGCTTGGTCGGATGGGCCGCATGGAGGCACTGTGTATTTTTCTATTTATTTATTAGAAATGTGTTATTGGTTTAAATATTTGTTTATTACTTTATTCATAAATGAATTATTCATATTATTTATTTAATTCTACTCTCTTTTCCATTTTAGCTTTACGGTAATTGGTTTTGGGATTAGGCTCTGGGCTAAAATAGGTTAAATCAATGTTGGTACAAGAAGTGAAGAGAAATGAATTAAATATTAATATGGAAGTCGTTAACGGAGAGGTCTCTACAGAGCGCTAACACGCTATTAAGAGTCCGGGAGAAGAAAAAAAATCCCTTGTTATGTCTCAGTTAGCTCCACTTCAAACAGCTAGCAACAGACGACTCTTCTGCTGTTATCCTCTCTCTGAGTGTGTGATTAGACTGGTGTGTATGTGAATGTGTGTGTGTGTGTGTGTGTGTGTGTGTGTGTGTGTGTGTGTGTGTGTGTGTGTGTGTGTGTGTGTGTGTGTGTGTGTGTGTGTGTGTGTGTGTGTGTGTGTGTGTGTGTGTGTCTGTGTGTCTGTGTGTGTGCGTGTATGAAAAGAATAAAGAGAACAGTTCCTTGGACAAATCCAGTTTAAATAATCATCCTGTCCTGGCTGTCCAGATACCAACACTGCGTCCCATGTGGCTTCATTACGGCTGCCGCTAATTAGCGGGCCTGAAATAAACACCACACACTGCCTTCATTAACACAAACACAGCAGCGCCTCACACACACACACACACACACACACACACACACACACACACACACACACACACACACACACACACACACACACACACACACACACACACACACACACACATGGGCACATGCACACATACATACACACTGGCATATGCACACACCCCTTCATACTACACACACACACACACACACACACACACACACACACACACACACACACACAGCACACACACACAGAAACACACACACACACACACACAACACACACACACACACACACACAACACCACACACACACACACACACACACACACACACACACACACACACACACACCACACACACACACACACACACACACACACACACACAGACCTTTATATCAAATAGTGGGACATTTGATGAAATTTGATTTGTACAAAACTATGAAACAACAATGTAGATTCAGATGTATAACACAATTGCAGTCAGCCTTTGCACTAATATACACACCAAATGCAAATCTGTATTCACACACATCCAGGAGACGGAGTATGTGTCTGAACAAGGATTATGTATATAATTAATTCAGGTTTAATCATGCCAGTAATTTGGAAAACTACAACTGATTGCTTATTTTTTTCTTTGCATGAAAACTTAAATTGAATGCATTTGCATCATGTACATGGGCCTATTAGAAATCCGAAATGTACTTAACAAATTTACAAAGTAAAAAGGCACATCAAGTTGAGTTTCGTTCAGAATAGAGGAATAAGTTATAAGAGGATGTAATGATGTCAGCTTACTGAAGTCTCAAAGAGGGGAACTATATACTCTTTGAGTGGATCTGACACAGCGTTAGATTTACGGTTAGGCGTTGGGAATACCTCGCTGTGTTTGTATTGCCCAAGTGTAAATCGTTTGTGTGTGCCAGTGTCAACAGAATGGACTGACTTTCTCTTGTAGGTCTCATCGCCCCCTCCCCTATGGGATCATTGTCAGATTTTGATTTTATCAATATTTTAATTTTCCAATTCTGCCTGACAATGATATTGATGTCCTATGTACTCTTTGAGCTTGAATAGATACAAGCATAGACTCCATTGCAGTATATAGTCAGGTTTAGTACTTCATTTATGTGCAATATTTGTGGTCGAAAGCAGACTTCCTGCCACTGCAATAGAAGAATAAATTCAAAGTTTGGACTTGTTCACCTGTATCATGGCAGGGAACCCAGTGGTGCTTCAGACAGAACCGTTTATAAAATAGCCATCAATTCTGTCAAATAAAAAGCCATTCCCTTCACACTCGCCCAGAGTGGACATCCCTCTAGCCTAGTATCAAACACGGCCTGTTAAACATACACATACAAAACATACTGTTTTCTTCCCAGGTGCTCTGTTAACTCTGATACTCCTCAGATTCTCTGGAGTCAATATATTCCCGGAGGCATTCCACTCTCTGACAGATGCACGTCAGTGGAGCAGCAAACTGTGATCCCAACCCCAAAGACAAGTACTACCATACTTTGGCCTCAAACTATGTTTGTTTTAAAGCCATTTTTTTGATTAAAATCTCACAGCCAGATATGGAATACTTTTAGAAAAGTATGTCTTATAACAGAAAGTAAAAAAAAAACTGTGACAATGTAGCTGCTACACTCCACCTAGGGGACTTTTACTGGACAAGGACATCCCAAGGTAATGTTGGAAAACCGGTTTATTGTGTTGTTTGTGGACAATGACCATGACCGAAGGAGTATTCCATCAAAGTTGCTAACGAAAGCGGCGCTTAGATGATTAGGCCCGGTTAGAACTAACGCCTACTTCCACTTGAGGCTAAAGCCATTCCATCAACACAGTTCAGCCGCGCCTTGCTCAGTTTAGTTCAAGCTGGGCAACGTTATCGTGGATTAAGCGCGCTCACGAGATATGTAACTAGCCCAGAAACGTGGATCTCGAGTCATGGATCAAATGTCTGAAAAGGACCGAGCGGGAACTTTTCTAGTGGCGAACAGAAGCTGCTTGTTCAGGTCTATGAGGAATTCAAGCATATAATAACTCAAAAAGGGAACACCGTAACCATTAATAAAAACAGGGAGGCCACCTGGTAAAAAATCGCCGCTCTTTTGAATGCACAAGTAGAATTAAGTGTAACATATTTATATGTTGACTGTAGGTGTGAAATCAGGGAGATAGTCCAGAGGTAATGTGTAGGATTTTCACTTGGTCATCTGCGGCTCATTCTCCACCTATTTAGTGAATTAGGAAGGAGTACTCAAGAAATCGAACAACATTTCATGCCGCTTATTTTCCATTTCTTTGAATATTCTAAATTGACTCACCGTAGTATTTATCTCAACAGAGGTGGTCTCGGCTGCCTGCCGAGAAACTCACCTGAATGCTATTTATGTGGCTGACAATTTCCCATGCAGCAGTGCGTTTGTCATTGTGACGACGGCTTCGCTATCAGTGACATTAATATTATCATTAACTTTACCATGGGTTTTTGCAAATTAGATTTGTACGACGGAGTATTAGGCCCACACGTGAAGAAAAAAATATATTTTTTCCGTGACGAGATTAAAGTCGACACGTCGACTTTAAAGTCAACATGGCGACATTAATGTCGAAATATACAATAAAGAAATTTAAAACGACCAACCAACATTTATAGCACTTGCTTACTCTCTATGTCTCATTCATGGTTATCTTTTCTAATATATATATATATATATATATATATATATATATATAACTTAATTTAGCCTAATTCTTTCATTATTCGGGCGTGACAGAACTTTCATGGCCATAAATAAAAAAAATACGAACTACAGTTTACTTTAATTTCTTTGCTCTTGAATTGATGTAGAATAGAGCAAAGACTCCTGGGATTGGGTAATGCGTTTATCCAATAAACAGCTTGCAGATCAAGTCCTTTTTTGGAGATGTAGGGGGATGTATGAGCTGCCCCATGTCTAATGGCATGACCTTAAAGACACAAAGGTTTATGATTGCTCCTCCTCAGACAAAGTTTTCCGCACAACCTTTTCAGCATCCTTACACTAACCACCGCACTGTGGCATAGACGGATTATTACATATCGGGCCCCTGGGCACGTGGACTCCGCAGGCCCCCCCCCCCTTCCAACATAAACACACGAACACAGAATAAACACACACTTATTGGCGATAATATGTCATTGGCCTATTCCTGCAACTCAGCAGGATTTGTAGCACAGGAAAGGCAACCTCACAATAATTATTACAAATAAATGCATCTTTATTTAACCAAAACAGGATAAAAAACATATATAATTTATGCAATTTTTGGCGATTTGAACGAATTTCGAATGCACCGCTTTCAACCACAAATAAAAACGACTTAAAGCAACTCAATACGAACAGTTCCTTACATTAATTGACAGTAATGCATTTCACCTATGCAATGCATTTTTCCCGGGCTCTGTTCCGTGCGAAATCCTCCACGATATCATCAAAGTCCAGTGCATTGGTAAGGTCGCTCTCAATTGCCATGAGAGAAAGTGCCTTGAGGCGTTTTTGTGACATTTTCGTCCTCAGTTCATTTTTAATCCTGGACAGAAGAGAGAATGACCGCTCCCCTTCGCAATTACTGACGGGCAGAGTCAGAAAAAGCCGTAGCGCTACATACACATTTGGAAACATAGATTGCAGTCCACAATCGAGTATAATTCGTAGCAGTCCTTTTGGGGTTGCATCATCTCCAGGCTTGATAAATGATCTGAACTGAATAAATTCATTGCCCAAACTTTCATCTAGATCAGATGGGTATGCAGATTCCAATACTTTGGCCTTCTCGATTACTGAGACATTGGACTCAGATTTTGCACAGAAAATCACACTGAACAAACTGCACAGATGCTCGTAGGCCTGCAGACGGTGTCCGAGGCTCTGAGTGAGTGTGTCGATGGCAACATTGAAGGTCTCCACCTGAAACACTCGTCTTCCGTCAAGCTGAATATCTTCCCCATTGCCACTCTCGTCAGCAAATGTCTTACGTTTCTTTCTGCGATGGCTGTCATGTCTATAGGTGTGGCTGACACCAGGTACACGAGAGCTGCACTCTCAAAGCTGTCAAAAAGTTCCTGCTGATCATTCACAAATGCACGCAGTGATTTGAGCGCCTGAACTGCAGTATCAAGGGCTACGTCACTATTCTGAAAAATAACGCTTGTTGCTTGGAACCTGGATAATATCGTATCCCGAAACTTGGCCATAAACGTCATTTCCAACGTTTCCATTTGCGCCCTGGGCCCCACTGTTAGTAACTTGTGGGGCGGCTCAGTCTACTTCAGTTACTAACTTTTTTCGCTTCAACGCTCCACTTAGGGCCCAGACATAGTCAACGCATCGCTACGCATACGCGTCCAGAAAGCTACGCATCGCTACGCTTCGGCCGCCATTATGCGTCGACGCGTAGCAAAACGCGTCCTCCCAATTTTTGATACGCGACGCGCCGATCCGTGCAATACTATGCGTTGTCGGTGGGGGCGATACTGCAAATATTGCAAACCTTTGGGAAGCCCCGATCGGGTTCCGGTGGTTTTGGTGAGAGTCGGGAAGGTATCGGAGGACTCGCGAAAGGAGATCATCAAACTTTGGCGCCGACATCCGAAAATATTGGAAATGTTTTTCCTCATCCATGTCTCGCATTGGAAGCACCAGAGAAAAAAATTCCCCATCCTGATCTCGGGTGGTATTTAAAGGGGCGCACATACCACCGCCTATCTCTGCGTTTCCTTGCGTTGCCGCCGATGTAAAAGGCACGCAATAAAATGCACTCTTCTTCCGTAGCCATTTTGATCAGAATGTCACGGTCACCCGCAACGTCAAGCGCGAAAACACCGGTGACTCTGCTGCCACCCGTGGCCTGATGGTGTGTTGCATGTCGTGCATTGCCCGCGACGTTTGCGTATGCTGTATAAACCATAAAAGGAAGCGCGTCGCTCGCGTCATTCGCGTCGCTTACGCGCGTTGCTCGCGTTGACTATGTCTGGGCCCTTAGAGTTCGCCGTTGCCCCATGTTTAAATGACAGTGACTTCTTCGTGACCGGTCTCAAATTCACAAACTGAAATAGTGCCCCCTAGTGATCTTTTTATTAATTTATTTACTCAGTAGTAATAGGCCTACTATTGATGTTTTCGCTTGAATTTTTGTATTTCTCTACTGTTTGCTTCGACAATGCAACATTAAAAGTTACTAACAGTGGGGCCCTGGACCCCACTGTTAGTAACTTGTGGGGCGGCTCAGGGGGGCCCAAGGGCCCCCCTGAGCCCTTGGGCCCCTGGGCATGTGCCCGGTGTGCCCGTGCAGTAATCCACCCTTCTGCGCTACAACAGCGAGGATCTCTTTATTGTTAAACCCGATTCTGAAATACAATTTTACCAAATTATCTGTTGGATTCAGTGAAGGCCCTGTGGAGCGGTTGCGATCTCTCCCAACTGATTTCAACTTTATTCTCGACATTTCGAGTTTAATGTCGATATGTTGACTTTAAAGTTAATCTCTTTTTTTCTTCATGTGTGGCCCTAATACTCCGTCGTAGATTTGGGTTCTATTAATATTGTAAGACATATTAATTATATAAAGAGTCAATTGTTAGGACTAATTTCTCATATAAAGGGAATTACAAAAGTAAGCCAACGCCAAGAATTCAATGCCGCTCTGAGGACGCGAACTCGGGTTGCCCGTGCTACAAGCAGTGTTGTTCCTGAGCGCGTTCATTGAATGATAGTTCATGAACTCGTTCATATTTTGGACAAACCTGAACTGAACGTACTGTAAAGGTGCGTTCAGACCAAAAGCGTCTGACGCGAAATGAGCAGCAATTCTACATAGACGATGAATGTAAATGGCGCGATTACACGTGATTTTATATCAGGCGGCGCAAATGAAGCTTCTGGAGCGTCTGAAGCGGCGCGAATAAAGTTGGAAAAATTGAACTTTTCAGGCGGCATCGCCCCGCGACATCCAATCAGCGGCGAGTATCTCCCGACGTCACATTCGTGATGGCGGGGCACATCTATTGCACACAAAACATGGAGGAGAAACTGATCGTGGCAGTTTGTGGGCACCCGGTCCTTTATGACACGGCAGCTGTATTTTACCAGGACCGGTACAAGAAGGAGGAGGCATGGGCCAAAGTGGGAGCAGAGGTGGGACTCGCTGGTAAGTTCTGAGACTATACGTGGCTTGTTTTTACCACGTCACTGACTCTGTTTCGTTTGCTCATGCGCCGTTTTTTTTTTCGAGCGACAAGCGCGAATGAAGCGAATGAAGCGATGATCCAAAAATTGACATTTTGATCAAGCGGTGCGATAGAAGCGTTTCAAGCGATTTTTTTGCGTCAGACGCTTTTGGTCTGAACGCCGCGTAATACTGCCTGAGGAACTTTACTGTGAACTCTACTGTTCATTCTGGTGTCTGTGAACGGCACGCTCACTCGGTTTAACTTCATTCAATAGGGGGGTTATTTGTTTGTCAACACGGCGGATGCGCATGCAGAACGCTGTGTTGTTTGACCGGTTGCCATGGTTATCTCTGTGTAGTTAATTTGCAGTTGCGGTGTTGTCAGCTTACTGTTGCATTAAACTGTAATCAGAAAAAACGATTATTATAGACCCTATAGTATCTGTCGTATAAAGGCTGGGACGAATTTCAAATTCTAAATACGTACACTTTATTTTGAAAGAATAGACCGTTGCGATTCCCATTGAAACGAATGGTGCAAGGGATTATTCTTCAAAACGAGAGCTGGGCCGTTTCCCGATAACGATGGATCTTCGCTCGTACGATCATTCTCACGAAGGATCTTTCGAACCATCGTTAATTTCTTTGGAGCGTTTCCCAAAACTCCTCTTAACATGAACGCCCATTCGCTGCACTCACGACGTTCGTAGGATTGTACCTGTCCACTGACATGGTGCTGAAACGGGCTATGACGCAGGGAGAGACGCAGGAATGTTGCAGGAAAATGGGGTTAAAAAGGGTTAAAATATCTCTCCATCAAGGCCAACCGCAGAGTAGCCTACGAAAAGAATAGAGTGCAATAATATGAATGCTAAAGATATTAAAACACAATTGATTAGGCCTAGGCCGACATATATATCAGTCCTAATCCTGAACGCACGGTGCATACATTTATTCACGGGATTTCCCCCTCTGAAATAATTCCATATTACAAAAATCCAAAATAGCTTGTGTGACAACTACATTTATCTTAATGTGCTGATTTCTGAAACATAGGCCTACTTAGTGCAGCAAGAGAGCCGACTTTATCTGATTCCGCATACGGTTTCATTGATTGGCTCTCTAGTATAGAATATTTGTAGACATTAAAAACGTTCCACTCATTCATTATCATTCAAAGACGGCTATTGCTGACCCGATTAGGAAAGCTTGGTCTAGATCCTGCCCATATTGTTGGGCAGGATGAAGTAGGCTATAGGCAGGGTTCGAGTTATGGTTCCATATTCCATATTGGACTTAAATATGGGCGATTATGACACGGCCCTTCTCAATGCCGTGGAACGCCCCGTTCACTTGCATGGGCCCTTCACAACAACGCCAGCTTCTTCGGTTGCTAAGCGACGTCAACGTCTTTGGCTAACTATTTCTCTGCTGATCAACACTACGTACGGTAACAATTTTTTTTTTCGTTTGGCAAGTAGCATTATCGAAAATAAGCCCCTTCAGGTCGAAGCTCCTCCGTTTCGCGTCGGTGTCCGGTTCGCCCTGTCTGGGCTAGTTTCCCGATAAAGACCGGCGTTCTATTATCCCACTTAACGTCAATATTACTCTGCATGTGGAAGGTAAAACAGCTTTATTTATAATCACAATATTATGCTGCTGTATTTTCAGAGACCTCCACAGATATTTGAGTTTGCTGCTTTCATGGGAGCCAGACCTCTCTATTGGAGCTCAGCTCCCTGGCTCTCACCTAACTCGAACCCTGGCTTTAGGTCTTTTTACACTGCCGAGCCGGTTCGGTCGCAGCTTGGCACGCCTGGCGATTTCACCTTCTTATCTCAAGTTTCCTGTGTAAAACCGAGGGGGTAAAATTCCCCGTTAGTCACGGCACGGGGTTTCTTGGTTCACTGGGGAAGGCGGGGCTGTGCACGGAGTCTCTGACCTCTTTAAAATAATTATTGCATACTCCCGAATGTTTTCATTTTTTTATGAATGAAGACACCCGCATGCAATAATGACTTCAGTCTGAGTGTAGACTACAAACACGATTAACTATGGTCAGGGATGTTCGTTACTGTCTAGACAGGGTCCAATAAATAGTGAACTTCATAGCCTCACCGAAGCGCCTACAGTGCTTAATGCAAACAATCGCAACAAAAAACGTCTGTGGAAATTCTCCGACACCCGCTGGTCTCAGCATGATGCATGTAGCCTATGTCTTCTGTCATTGATCAATATGAGGACATTTTAACCACGATGGTTGAATTAAAATCTGAGGGAGACAGCAAATGCAGATCGAAAGCGACCTCCCACACAAGAGCAATGGAATCATTTGATTTTATTGTGACGTGGCGTTTGATCGGTGCATTTCGGCTGCGCATGTATTTTTGGAATTTTTAATTGCTGCAATAAATTATGTTGTTGTCGACTTCTAACATCTATCTTTGCTGTTTAAATCTAACAGTAGTCTTTGAGTAGGTCTAATATATCTGCGGTAACCACTGTTTTTGGTTGCGAAATAGCTCAAGCTGGGCATTCCGTGGTATTGGATGTATTTCAATAAAACGCATCCAGTACACGGAATGTCCGCTGGTAACGCCACTGAGGCGATAGTAGGCTAACGATGCTCTTAGCGTCCTACGAGTACCCTGGAGTACTCGTTAGCTACGAGCGTTTTTACGACGTTCGTTACGTTCGTTATGCTTTCGGGAAACGGTGTGAAAACTGTACAATGCTCGTACGACGCACTTAACGATCCACTTAGGCTAACGATGCTTTCGGGAAACTGGGCCCTGTTTTTTTTGTGAAAAATTAATTAAACTGTAATCAGACAATGCGGTTATATGCTATAGACCCTAGAGTATCTGTGGTATAAAGGCTGAGACGAATTAAAATGTACGAATTAAATATGTACAATCCATAACGTTAGCTCTCTTGCTCCTGGGTCAGTGGACAAGAATACCTCCTAGAATCATTGCTTGTTGGCCGGAAACGGAAAGGGGGGGTGTTTACGTTTGGTTGTAGTGTTTTCGCTCGGTTCTCCATCCCAACGGTAGGGCTAGAACTGAGCGAAAAGACGACAACCAAACGTGAACACCCCCCTTTTCTGTTTCCGGCTAAGGAGCAATGAGTCTTCCAACAGAAATCAATGGGATCTACAAAAGGGGCTAAATGTGCAATAAAATATGATAGAAACTGTATTCCGCTACGATACTTGATTCAACCATTCTATTTCATCCTAGAAAAACCACAAAGGGGGCTCAATGTTCAACATACCGGGAAAAAAATAATAGCTCACAGCAACATATTGAAAAAAAGAACTATGAACTAGTTCATTTTTTGTAACTGTGAACATTTGAATTATGAACGTTTAACTGAACTAGTTAATTTTAAAATTTGTGAAATGAACTTTGAACTAGTTCACGTAGAAAGTGAACTTTCCCAAAACTGGCTACAAGGCTATTGCTAGACCACTTGCCCAACTGCTTGTTCATAAAATTGATAGAATACATATATTTGTAAGAAAAATGTGCTGAGATATTCACAATTACAATAGATATATATATATATAGTTTTATTTGCATCATTTAATCTTAGACCCTTTGTGAAAATATACGCTGTTTGCACTACATATATGTAAATTAATGACAAAATCGTGTGGACTAGGCTTGGCGGAACCTTCTCATGGTACACTTGTTTCCGACAGATGGACTTCTATGAAACGCCGCTCAAGTAAGCCTGACAGTTAGCCTGGTACTGTCCAGGTTAGTTTGGTCTGATAAATTGCCATGGTTACTTAGCGGAGATTCCCTTAAGTCAGGTTAATGGAACGCAATTCTAGCTGAAAGTAGCGAGGCTAATAAAGCCCGGCTTTGCCTTTAGCTTGGTTGATGGAATTCCCCTCTGGTGCTCATTTTGCCGTGCAGGAGAGTTTCTGTGGAGAGGGCTGGTTTAACCTATGCACATTGATTACTCAATGCCCAACAGGTGTCAGTCAGACTCGGGCCAGGTGATGCTTAACCTAGCTATCATCCACACACACTACACCACGGCATCAGCAATTTCTTTGAGTCATATCATATTATTCTTAAAGTGAAGTTGTTTTGGCTTCTACCCGTTCCCCCCCACTGTCTTTATTTC
>OLKM01000820.1:112269-217343 GCA_900291075.1 Melanogrammus aeglefinus
ATTACATCTTTGGTGATTTATTTTAGCTGTCAACCAGCTTTATTTACTTCATTTTTTCCCCTTTTTTTTCTTCGGTAGGAAGAAAAAAATACACATGGTGTGATTTATCCTTGCCCATGTATCCACCAATCCACACACTCTGCCAATCATCAAACCTTCATCCACTCAATACATTCTTCCAACCATCATCTTCCCAACACTCCCTCTGCTACCAATATGGAAGGATCTCTCCCTCCATCCATCCACATGTCCATCCATCCATCCTCTCCCCAGCTCTCCTTCCATCCTTTAATCCATGCATTCTCTATCTAGTTGTCACCAGCAGCAGGAGTCCTTGCTGAGCTCGTCCAGTGGTTTCAGTAATTATCGTGGAATCCTTAACTGGTGTGTGGTCATGCTGGTGAGACACACACACACACACACACACACACACACACACACACACACACACACACACACACACACACACACACACACACACACACACACACACACACACACACATTCCTATACAAAACTGAGCTTTATATATCCAGTTACATCTTTATGGATGCCGGGTGAAGTGGTTCCAGCGGTAAACTGACGGGACCTACACTGTCCACCAGTTGAGTCTCTTATTCAGTCTGAAGCTGTACGGAACTATTCTGGGAGACATCAGGAAACGTTCATATTAATAGATAATAGTCTCAAGCCGAAAGCCAGTTCAACACTCCAGTTAAACTTGTCACACGTAGGAAATAAGATTTTCAGCTTTTTCTTTGCCAAGGAGAAGCTGCAAGATAAGACGAGAAAAGAAAGAGGGGGAGAGAGCAGCAAATGGTGTTCCTTTTTTCTTCTTCTGCTAATCCAGACTTTGAACGCAGATGGTTGTGTTCTTCGCTGGAGGTTTTCCTTTTTTATTCCTGGTGAACCCCAGCGCTGTACCCAGCGAGCAGCGTGGGGGCTTTGTGGCGGTTAATGAGATATTAAAGCCATCGAGATGGAGGGAGGGAGAGGAGGAGGAGGAGGAGGAGGAGAAGGAGAAGGAGAAGAGAATAGAGGAATGGGAGGTGGGTACGAAAAGAGGTGCAAAAGAGATGAAATACAGAAAGAGAGGGAAGTAACTTGAGGAGAAGGATGGGGAGAGGAACAAAGAGTCAGTGGCTCGACTCAATTGGAAGAACTGGGACGACTAAAGAAACAATGAGAACCATGAAATAGAGAGAGTTGGAGTTATTGCAGCACACTGCAAGTCTCTCTATAATACTGGGACGAGCAGAGATGACAGGATTGAGCGAATCAGAGGGAACAGGCTGCTACAAAACAGTCGAACCAGAAGAAATCTGACCCAAAAATACCAACGATTGTGAGCTCTCAGCAGTCTTGACTGAGTAACTCATTCTGCGTTGCGTAAAATGCTACTAGTGACCTGACCCACTGCAATCCTCTGTGTGTTACAGGTCCTCAGCAACTCCCGCCTCTTCCTAGAAAACCTCTTAAAGTGTGTAACATTGAATTCTTTCACGACATACTTACATATTGTTTCCATCCCCTTGATAGACCTATTGATAATCGAACATGTCTGTCTATTTCTTTCTTCAGGTATGGCATCCTGGTGGACCCCATTCAGG
This sequence comes from Melanogrammus aeglefinus, assembly GCA_900291075.1. NCBI lineage: Eukaryota > Metazoa > Chordata > Actinopteri > Gadiformes > Gadidae > Melanogrammus > Melanogrammus aeglefinus. The sequence continues at coordinate 113,880 of OLKM01000820.1, forward strand.
TGTTGTCCTTGTTTGTGAAGGACCCGTACAGTTGGCCCGCGGCCTGCCTGGTCATCGGTGAGTGGGGATGTTGTGGTACTGTAGTGATACATACTGACTGTTAGTTTAGAGCTGTCGTAACACAACACAATGGTATTGGCACATCTCTGGATGAGAGAGAGAGAGAGAGAGAGAGAGAGAGAGAGAGAGAGAGAGAGAAGAGAGAGAGAGAGATGGTAGAGGAAGAGTATGAGATGAGGAGAGAGAGAGAGAGAGAGAGAGAGAGAGAGAGAGAGAGAGAGAGAGAGAGAGAGAGAGAGGATGCAGTGGGAAGGGGAGAAGGATGATGAACAGGGATGGAGGGATGTAATGAAGGTATAGAGGGATAAGGCTGCAGTAAATGAGGCTTAAAGGAGAACACCAAGACAGGGAAGTGAGCCTGATGCTACGAGAAGAGGATCCAGATGGGCTGTAATATAAAGGCCTGTAATGGGAAGCATTACAACATGAAATGAGTCTGAATGGGTGGCTCTTTATTTTTGCAGAAGTAGTAAAATATCTCATTCTCTGATGACATTGACTACACACAGACACACACACACACACACACACACACACACACACACACACACACACACACACACACACACACACACACACACACACACACACACACACACACACACACACACACACACACACACACACACACACACACACACACACACACAGGCCAAACGATGTTGTACTGAACAGTGTATATCTATGCACTGTTCAGTACACCAGTGTGGTTGTCTCGGTACTGTTTTGATTGACAAAATAAACGCCTGAAGACTTAATTTGTATTCAGGTGTTCCATGTATTAGTATAAAACTCAAAAACATGGATAGCTAGCAGTATACAGAAACAGACGAAGCATTAGTTGCTGCTTCATAACATAACAGTAATTTTCCACTGCAGTGCCAACCGACACGTGCACCTTCTGTACGGTTCAACATGAACACACTGATTCACCTACGACGGTCTGTGTACAGGTGGGGAGACAGAGATTGACGGCATTTGCATCCAACCGATACTATTTGTTAGATTAAGAGATGGAGAGTACTTTTTTTCTTCAAACAGAGTAGCAGTACTTTGAATAATATATGACATTGTCAGTTGCCGCAATAGTAAGAGTGCTGATTTTGAATAGCAGATTCAAAGAAAAGTTATACTAAATGTATTAATCAAGTATTCCAAAAAGTATAACTCAAAGTTTGCTGACACAATTGGCAACTAACCACGATGACTAATTCAAATGTAAACCTTACATTAGAATTACAGAAAACATGAAATATGTAAATTAACTAACTTTATGATCAAAGTTGCAATACTTAACTTTTCAACTAGTGCATAGCCTAAATTGACCTGGGTACATCTGGAGTCAGTACTGATCCATGGGGATTTATATAATGGTATCAGTCACATCCTAGAACGGATTACTAATAAAGAGGATAGGCCAGCCTGTACCTCTTTGTTCTCCAGAATGTCCTGCAGCTGCCCACTCCCCTTACCCCCCTCACACCACCCACGAAGTGACAAAGTCCGTCAGCCTGCGTCACACCGCTGCAGAGCAGCTCAGAGAGGCTAACCCTTCTTACTAGGATGGGCTCATGATAACACTTTGCAACTTTAAACTCATGGCCTTTATAAAACAACTCTCAATGTGTCTTTATTGAGGACTGGAAAAGGAGCATAGACAAAAGTACTGGTAGTGCTTGCCCAGTGTCTGTTGTGCCCGGTGTACGTTGATAAGTAAAATAGCAACGTAACAGTCTTAGAGTAATGGCACAGTGTGATAAATGTCTGGATACGTTTGCTGGCGTTTTTTTCTTCACAGCGAAAAATGGGAGTGTCTGTTATCCACACAATGGACACGTGAGGAAAGGTGTTTCCAGACACTCAGCGACATGACGAGAACTATGCGGAACCGAGTTGATTCCACGATATCTTGTTGAATACAATGCTTTGAAACCTCCTTCTTTAATTGGGTTCTTAGAAATGTCTTTACCTCAGAACTTACCCAAGATATGATTCCTGGATGTGTCATTGAAGATTTGTGGATCAGTTTCTGCATCTCAGGTGACCAATTGGTAAATAGCATTCATGAGATGCTTTTTTAAAGGTAGATGAGATTTTGGGTTGTAGAAACTATAGAAATCCATTTATCCATTCATACACCATCTAAGTGAATCTGCCAGTTGTAATGTTTGAATTGTTTTTCTGACCAATACTTATTACATATGTATATAAATATATTCAAATATACATGCTGGAAACGACGACAAAAAGTATGCTGCGGAAATCGCAGTGTTTATTGAAGTATATTAAAATGAATTCATGTAGGCTAGGAATACAACAATAAGATTCATGAACCTCTTTGTGCATAAATTTGGTTTGCTGTTTGCTCAAAAGGTTGAAGTGATGATTAGATGAGTCCATAGTGGTTCAATAAGTCTGCTAGGAGATCAGGGCGAAGGGCCATGCCCTTTATTGTTCCGTTTTCTGTTCAAAAATCTGCCCTAATCTTATGGTTAACTTGACTAGTGCTACTACCTAACTAGACTTTAATTATACTAAATTACTTTAATCCCTCACTGTCATGTGATCTTGGCAAGTACGTAATTTTAACCAATTATCTGTAATCATCTACTGTTGGTTGAAGAATATCGGTCATTAATGGCAACATATTAAGGTCAAACGAATTACTCAATGTTTTTGTGCATATTAAAGTTTGCATTTATTATAAATTATTACGTTTTGTGTGTGTGTGTGTGTGTGTGTGTGTGTGTGTGTGTGTGTGTGTGTGTGTGTGTGTGTGTGTGTGTGTGTGTGTGTGTGTGTGTGTGTGTGTGTGTGTCTGTGTGTGTGCGCGCTTGAACGCACTCCAACCCTGTTACTTCCTTTGTGGCAGGTGGTGTGCACTGTGATGCACATATGCTCTGTTAGTGCTGGCTCATTTCATTCATAGTCGACTGCTGGGTGCCTGTGTGTGGTGGTCTGGGACTGGAGCATGTTTGCAGAGTCTTGTTGGCTTGACAGGTGGCTGACCTCACCAGACCAGTGGTCACCAAGAAATTAATTCAGTTCTTAACTTGGTGTGCGTCTGGCGACGACGTTTGCTTTTTTTCCACTGTAGTTCACCCCGCCATTTCTATTCCATTTAGATATTCATATTCAAGATATTTCATATTCAAAAAGACATGTTATTTGACAGCATGTGCTTCAAATGACTGACCCTTACACAGCTATGGTAGTGAGAAACAAGTCCATTTTGTCTATTGCTTTAACATTGTTTTCCTTCATTGTCTTTTCCAGTTTCCAATGTATTTATACTGGCTGCACTCTACACAGAGAGACAACTGTCAAAGGTGAGCTCATCGGCGCTGTTTCCGGATGCGTTGCGGCACTTCTGACTCATTCTCAAGACAACCTGACTGGTTGAACAATTGGCGAGGCTGTGTTTGTACATTCAGAGTGACACACACTTGGTAGCACACAGGCAAAGTTAGGTGAAAGGTCAACATAGGTGTGTCACTGTTTAGATGTCATTTAAAACTAGTAAACTTGGCTTCATTTTTTTCCGTTTCAGTACATTTTGTGAATGATAACATTTTGTTTTTATAATATAATGTTGTATTTGATTTATTACTAAATGAGTATCCAAAGGCAAGTTCTAACCACAGTGTGTCTCTTTGCAGAGCTCCTTTAGTGAACAAGTGGGGCTTCTTGTCCACTCGGTCAACTTTTCAATCATCCTTTGCTTCCCTGCTGTTGCCGTCCTATTGGTTCCCTCCATATCCCCAGGTAAATAAATCCCTCTGTTTGTGTTGATGTGTGTGTGTGATAGAGTGTGTGGGGGTGTAGGTGTTATTGACAGAGATGATACATTTGGATTCAGTGTTACAACAGCGCCCATCTAGTGTTTATACAATCACATGACCATGGCTGGGGCCTCATCCAGTTGGCTCTAGATGAGGGGGCCGGGCAAAGCTGCCAGAGTGGGCGGGCATCAACAGGCAGGATCAACTAAAGGTCACATGCATGTGTCTCCATTAGTCTGACTGTCAGCAAACAGTACACACACACCATCATACACTACTGTATAACACACAAACCACACAGTACTATAGATTAATGGACAACGCGTTAATTTTACCTGAGAAGGGGAAAGGATCACAATCTTGTAGCTAGGGGTGCATGATTGACAAATAATGATGTTGCGATATTGTTCATGAATAATATGATATTGATCATAATTTTTATATGCTTAAACAAAAAAAAACACAAAAGTGATGGAGTAACGCATCAAAATAGATCCATAACATATCAAAACAAGTGTTATAAAAACAAAAGGGTTTATCTGGTTGCCACACTTGTACGGCAGCATAGCGCTGCTTTGGTGGTGTCTTAAAATAATCCCAGGTCTCAATAGCAGCTTACTAACTACAATGAGTCCTGTATCAAAGACACTTACCTAACTAGAGACACCACCTGTATGAGGCCCAGTTTGTCTAGCGATGTCGAGGAGACGGAGGAGGATCCTGGCGGGCTCCAGGCATTGGGCGTAGTTTTAATGACGTAGCCAGTAGTCTGCCTAATAAATCGTGGCCAGATTGCTGTCCGCACAACAATGCAACCCCCCCCCCCCCCCCCCCCTCAGAGCATGCACACAAGCGGGGCAGACCATGTTGTGACCAAACAGTAGGCTCGTAGGGTATGTTCGTCTGGAGCAAGGGGCCTCAAACTCGCGGCCCGGGGGCCAATTGAGGCCCCCGGGATGAAATATTGTGGCCCCCTACTTGACATCAGAGTTTAATGTTAGTGCGGCCTGCGCGTTGTTGTCAAACGCACATTTTTGTTGAGTTGCTTGCCACACTGACCCAGACTCTACCTCCAGCGGCCCCCAGGTAAGTTGAGTTTGAGACCCCTGGTCTAGAGGACCCGCGTACACACACACTTGCCTGTGACTTGGCAACTGGCCAATGAAACGTGATCATTATAAAGCGCTGTCAAGCGGGCTCCAAACTGAGAACAACAGATTCAAACATCCAACGGTGGAGGCTCTCCAAACTCACAGAATATTCCATGCTTTTTTTTTTTCGGTTTGATATTGCCCAATGTGATATTGCAATATCAGTATTGAGTCAATATATCATACTACCCTACTTGTTGCCAATACCAACATGCTTATGGTTGGCCAACCATAAGCGTGTACGGTAAATCAATATATGTCATTGACTAACATATACATGCACATGTAGCAAATAAACCATTGAATGACAAAGGTCACATCAGATATTAAGGGAACACAATAAAGATATTGAATCTACTTATGGAGATTGAGTCCTTCTTGCATAGCATATGCACCGGATAAATCAAACATTCTGTCTCTCATCATCTCTCCCCTCCTCTCTCTTCTGCCCTAACCTCTCTCTCCTCTCTCCTCATCTCCTCTCCTCTCTCTTCTGCCCTAACCTCTCTCTCCTCTCTCCTCATCTCCTCTCCTCTCTCTTCTGCCCTAACCTCTCTAGCCTCTCCTCCTCCTCCTCTCTCCCCAGCGCTCATCTGATTTCTCAGTGGGAGGTAGAGTCATAGGATTCAATCCATCTGTCTGTCTATTCTCCTACCACCACAGCAGTCTACACAGGAAGTCTATGTCGGAGAGCAAGTGCGTGTGCTTGTGGGTGTGTGTGTGTTTGCGCGTGCACGTGTGTGTGGGTCTGTGACGACCGCTACAAGCATCCAGGTAATGAATAACATGGGAGGCAAAAAAAGACGCTGCGATGTTGCTCAGTGTTATTATTATAGACATTAGACCTTTTAAAATGTTTCCCCGGGTGGAGCCCCGTTATTATCAATTCAACTCATTTTGAATTTTAATGAAAATACTTTAAGGGATTGTGGGAGGCAAGTTGATGGCTAACCTTTCCTGGCTTTTTTTAGTATTTCCGTTATAAACCGCTCTTTTGATGTGTGATTTATAAGTCAGCTCTAAGGGATGTTTAAATGTCCCAGGAGAATCAAGACATAATTCCAAAATTACAAATTAAGCGTAAGCCACTGGAGGCAATGATTAATGCCTCAGCTTTGCATCGTGCCCCGAAAGCCTTCCTTACTCTTTCTAAAAATGCTGAAACCTGGTCATTAAAGGAATATTTATTTTTATATTAACAGAACTAACGGTATGGTAGAAGTATGCAACTGTTTCAGGAAATATCAGGAACACGTAGTCTGTACAGCTAAACAGTTTAAATGACAAACATGATTTTTTTTAATTTAGCATTAACTAACTGCTTCAAAGTCACAATTTGAATGCGTAGTAGCAGAATCATTATGGTGAAAAAACATGCAGAGGATTTTACAGGATTGCTTCAATGTTAACAGCTATTACCATTTGAAAAGCTGAAGCTCAAGGTGAGTTTTGAGGCACGCGTCTCCTCTGCTGTCCCTCTCTCATGTCTGGTGAGATGTAGACACACTGCAGATGGGCAGAGAGGCATATGGTTCATCAATGGTTCTATGGAAACTGTAATGCCAGTTATTCCGACCTATATCACACTGTGCGTGTGTGTGTGTGTGTGTGTGTGTGTGTGTGTGTGTGTGTGTGTGTGTGTGTGTGTGTGTGTGTGTGTGTGTGTGTGTGTGTGTGTGTGTGTGTGTGTGTGTGTGTGTGTGTGTGTGTGAGATGGCGGATTATGCAAATTGCTTTTTGCTTTGTTCATCTACAATATGGTCGCTGTTGATATTGCTATGGTAGCTTTATGCGTCTTTGTATGTTGTTCTAAATAAGACACAACACACATAAAGACACACGGTGGCATACACACAGATATTCACATAGTTGAAGTGGTTGAACATCACAGACTGGGTGTCCTTGGCAAAGTTAGTTAGCTGAGCTGGGCTAGGGTATTTTACGGGGCCTCATTTGCTCTTCAAATGATGACCTCGTCTTTCCTATTTCTTTTCTTTCTTCCTTATGTAAATTAATTCTACCTCATTTCCTCTCCCTCCACTTTGTTATTTACTTTTTATTCGTCCCCATTCCACTCCTGTCTCTCTCTCTCACGCTCTCTCTCTCTCTCTCTCTCTCTCTCTCTCTCTCTCTCTCTCTCTCTCTCTCTCTCTCTCTCTCTGTCTCTGTCTCTGTCTCTGTCTCTCTGTCTCCCTCTCGCTCTATCTGTCTCTCTCTCGCTCTATCTCTCTCGCTCTATCGGTCGCTCTCTCCCTCTCTGTTCCACTCTCTCTGTGTCTGTATCTCTCTTTTTCTGTTCCACTCTCTCACTCTAACTTGTTATACATCTAGGTGTCTTCACAGTGTCTCTAACATAAGAGAAACAGTTTTTCTATGATGGAAAACAGTAGTTGAATCGTCCTGTTGTTCTCTGTGTCCCTCGGCCAGTTGGTGGTGTGTTTGCGTTGGGAACCTACACCATCCTCCTCCTGAAGCTGTACTCCTATAAAGATGTCAACAGGTGGTGCAGAGAGCTGAGCAGCATCAAGGTCAAGAAACTGTCCAGATCCAACTCCTGTGAGTTCCAACTGCTAAACAAATGGACCCGGCACTGAGGGCCGGGAACAGGCCAGAGTCGTAGTCAGCGGTTGCATTATTTTCTTCATCAGCCCTGATTATTTATTTTATTCTAAAATGAATACAGAAGTGAACAATGCATAAACACATTCATCTGTCCTTACATTAATGCATTCATGTGCTGCAGGTCCCTCAGCCCCACCCGTGATTGGTGGAGACCAGATAGTCTGTTACCCCGGCAACCTGACCATCAGAGGTACCCTCCCTGAGACCACTGTCGTTCACACACAGACCAACGTGCTGGGCCTTATTGAGGCTCTTCATATTGTAATTTGTTTCAATTGGAAATAAACTCAGTTGCTAAAACAGTACAAGGTAAAGCGTTCCAAATTGAATGTTCCTGTTTGTTTTCTCTGCCCCTCTCTTTCTCTGTCTGTCTGTCTGTCTGTCTGTCTGTCTGTCTGTCTGTCTGTCTGTCTGTCTGTCTGTCTGTCTGTCTGTCTGTCTGTCTGTCTGTCTGTCTGTCTGTCTGTCTGTCTGTCTGTCTGTCTGTCTGTCTGTCTGTCTGTCTGTCTGTCTGTCTGTCTGTCTGTCTGTCTGTGTTTGTGTAGATCTGTACTATTTTGTGTTTGCTCCCACTCTGTGCTATGAGCTCAACTTCCCTCGCTCGCCCAAGATCAGCATGAGTTTCCTGCTGAGGAGACTGCTGGAGATGGTGAGAGGACAACCCCACCCGGGGCTCCGGCACACAGCCAATCTACTGTCCCTTGATCAAACCATAATTATCTCTCTTACATTATCATCATGGGAGAGAGATATATGTGTCTGTATATTTTTGAGCTGGTGTTATTTGCAGACCTTTACTGATAAGGCTGGGACTTTCTACACAATGTTTATCAATTAATTATGTCTTCATCAGTGCTTTCATTGTAAATCATATGTGTAGAGGTCATATGTTTGTTTGATAAAAGCTATTCATATCCACGCACCGGTTCACAAATCTATTGTAAATGGTACAATTTCCTTATTGAAAACTGCCCATATAATATACAACTTTTTGTAACTAAACGTCTTATTTTTTTCAGCTCTTCCTCACCCAGATGCTCGTTGCTCTGACTCAGCAGGTAAAGCATATGTAATATCATATTCCCTTTGTAGTAGTTATTATGTTTTTCAAGTGTCTACATCGATACAGTGGAAGTGATAAGCCGAGATATCTGTAAATTGGCGTTTGTCTGTTTGGCCCTGACCAGACAAGTTGTTTAATTCCAAGTTCATGATTGTACGTCCAGAAGTGCGCCGGCTAAGCATCTGCTCTCCGTCTTCGCCTCTGTTGACATGCAGAGTTACACTAGCCTAGCTCCTCTTCATGTGAGGGAATTCACTTTTAATTCATTTACAAAGATTTCCAGTGAATAATGAAATTGGATTAAACAACCGGTTGGAACCTGGGTAAGACAGGCAAGGGCCAGTCTCCAGCTATCTGGGCGTATTCCCTAAACACTGTTGATCTTTGGGTCTTACCTCCTTGTCGGCCTCTCTTTTCAGTGGATGGTTCCAATCATCCAGAGCTCCATGAAACCCCTGGAGGTATGGACAATCCACATATTAAAACAAGTTATATTTATATTTGCAGTTGGTGACATTTGACGTACTTTAATCAAGGCATGCATCAATGAGGGGACATTTTAATCAAACCGTGACGTGTTGCAATATTATGACCCCCGTCATGTTTTTTGGGTTGCCTACTTATTCTACCTACTAGCATTAGCACTTCTCCAACTCTTTGATATGTGCAGAGCAGTACAAGATCTCCTAAAATAAATGTATAGAGGGTTTGAGCGTATTTTAGAGACTTTGAGTTGCAAGTGACTCTGGAGTCTGGTCTTTTACCCTGTGGTCTCCTGTCTTCCCGTGGGTCTTCCTAGGAGATGGATCTTTCCAGAATGATGGAGAGACTTCTGAGGCTGGCTGTGAGTAGAGGAACGCTAACCATATAAATACACTTCTTTCTTTTACAGGTACACCACAGGTAGAGTGCAACACTGTATTATTAATGGACACCACCATTTTACCCTCTTAACTCCTTTGTTTTCTAATGACCTAATGACGGTTTGATTCTGCTCAAAACGGTAGAAACATGAAATCTGAAGCCTTTTGCCTGGGTTTGAAATTGTATTTATATCCGTAATGTAGGGAGACGGCAGCTTTCAGCAAAAACAACAACACTAAACAGGGTTTGTGCCGAGGGGGACGCTGTTGGCGAGGGGCTTTGTGTGCAGGAGACATGAAAGTGCAGAAAACAAACCATTGTTTTATTTATGAGGCCTCCATCTCCATAGGTTCCAAACCACTTGTTGTGGCTGATGTTTTTCTACTGGTTCTTCCATTCATCGCTGAACTTCACCGCTGAGCTGCTGCGCTTTGGAGACAGGCAGTTTTACAAGGACTGGTGGTGAGGGGCGAGACCATAGCCTGATACGCATAGCCACTTGTTTTACTTTAAACCCTATTCTCAGCTATACAATGAGTCATGTAATTGCAGATGGAAGACTAAAACGGACAATGCAAAAAAAAACAACTGATTTAAAGATAACAAACCGTGTCGGTGTCCTGCTTTCAGGGTAGGCTTGATTCCTTCAGTGCATTATTGGCCCACTGGTAGAAAACAAATCCCGAACAAACATCCTACTTTATGTTATTTGTCATTGCCCGTGTGAATTGATATTATTTCCACTGAATCAGGCGTCCCCTTCCGCAGGAACGCTGAGACGGTGACATACTTCTGGCAGAACTGGAACATCCCTGTCCACAAGTGGTGTCTTCGGTGAGAGCTACAGAGAGAAAGGGCCTTCTCTACCGGAGCGCTGAGCTGTTCTCAGAGCTGCTGAAGCACAACAGCAGGTTGCCTGCTTCAATTATACTGCAGCAGCAGAGCTCTTGTAGTCTATTTAATTCATCTGAAGTGGAGTGTTAAACACAGCCTGCGTTATTAAGTATCCCGGATTATAGTCATGAATTGGAGCCATTGACGCAGTTAAAAATAAGTTTATTATACTACATATATTGTCGAACACAGAACTTTTCGTCTGACAATTTGCCTAGGCAGTTGGTAGGGGAGGGGTTTAATTAATTAATACGTTTAATTCATAATGGATAATCCAAACCAGCTATTATAAATAACATTTCTGAACATCACGGTGTAAACTACACATGTGCTACATTTTTAACTGAAGCTCAGTGTGTGAAATGTGAGACTTGCTATTAAGTGATTAGCCATATCTATGGTAATTTGTTTTAATCCAAACAAATTCCTTAATCATGACCAATGACCATACATTAATGTGTCTGTAAGCAAATTTCTTTACTTACTTTTTCGAATTATTTACTTTAAAAGTAAATAATATTTTTTTTATATCTACTGCAGTAGTAAATAATTGATTTAGTGCTTAGATATTTCTTTTAATTGCATTGGATGTGATATTATCAGAAAATATATATGAAATGCCAACCGCAAAATATCAAGTTGTTTTAATGTCCCTAGATCTATGTATAGTTAGAATCATGCCAAAACCCCACACACACACAAAAACTGTGTTTTACTCACACACAATGATCCACACACACACAAAACGTGTTTTACTCACGCACAATGATTCACACACACACTCAGAAATATATTTTTTCAAGTACAAACTAAAATCTTTCAAGTACAAACTAAAATCTTTCTTTCAAGTACAAAATTAGTGCCAAATGTCACGTGACTTGTGGCACTAATTTTCCGCCTTGCTGATCCACGCACAAATGCATTCCGATCCACGCGCAACTTTTAGTTCCGTACTTGTAGAATTGTTTTGTACGCGCAACTTTTAGTTCCGTACTTGTAGAATTGTTTTGTACGCGCAACTTTTAGTTCCGTACTTGTAGAATTGTTTTGTACGCGCAACTTTTAGTTCCGTACTTGTAGAATTGTTTTGTACTTGAAGGAATTTTTTTTGTACTTGAAAGATTTTAGTTTGTACTTGAAAGATTTTAGTTTGTACTTGAAGAAATATGTTTCTGAGTGTGTGTGTGTGAATCATTGTGCGTGAGTAAAACACGTTTTGTGTGCGTGTGGATCATTGTGCGTTGAGTAAAACACGTTTTGTGTGTGTGTGGATCATTGTGCGTGAGTAAAACACGTTTTGTGTGTGTGTGGATCATTGTGCGTGAGTAAAACACGTTTTGTGTGTGTGTGGGGTTTTGGCATGATTCTAACTCCATATCTATGGGTCTGTATCAACATGTGTTCTTTACTCCCCCGATCAACCCTTCTATCGATTCATCCATCCACTGTGCGATGCCCTGAAGACACTTCTATTGTCCCCTGCTGAGGAAAGGCTTCAGCAAGATGGTCAGCCAGTCGGCTGTCTTCTTCCTCTCTGCTTTCTTCCATGAGGTTAGAGCTCGGTCCAGCCTTCATCGTTTTAGTATTGTCAACACATGTCTGAATCATTCATTGACCTGTCCTGTATTTCATCTGGCAGTACCTGATGAGTGTTCCTCTGAGGATGTTCAGACTCTGGGCGTTCATGGGCATGATGGCTCAGGTGAGCATGGGTAACAAACTGTATGCACTGTGTGTAGAATACATTACTTAAGGCATTGGGTTATGTACAAACTGTATGCACTGTGTGTAGAATACATTACTTAAGGCATTGGGTTATGTACAAACTGTATGCACTGTGTGTAGAATACATTACTTAAGGCATTGGGTTATGTACAAACTGTATGCACTGTGTGTAGAATACATTACTTAAGGCATTGGGTTATGTACAAACTGTATGCACTGGATGTAGAATACATTACTTAAGGCATAGGGTAATATACTTGCATGTCATAATACTGTGAAAGTTTATTGCAGTCAATGTGCTCAGTGTAGAATATGGTAGAAGTCAAGTATCACTGGTTGTTGTCCTTAGAGACTTTAGAAGTAGGAGGGTGCCTCGCCCACCTAACCCTACCCCCCCCTCATTGACAGCTGACTTTTACTGAAACAAACATTGAATCCGAGGTTTATACAGTGTGTAGCCTACATTTGTTCTTCCTTTACCTATGCTTTCAATACGCCTTTATTGGAAGTGAATGTATGTCACTTCTTACTTCTGAAAGCCGATCCAGGCTACTTACTAACACAGCCTACTAGATTTGACTTGCATAAACTGTGCACACACAGTTTATGCGTGCATTTTGGTCAAGGCAGGCAAAATGAACATAATATATGATAGACTACTTGTGTTGAAGTTATAGTTAGTATATCAAAGTAAAAGGCTCAAAAAGGTAAAAGCCCAGGTCTGAAAAGTGTCCAATGTTCAGGTTCCTTGCACCAACAACTGCAGGGACCTATTTGTCTCTGTTCGCCAATATTCACTAGGCCTCCTTTTCTGTCTCATGCAATATTTTTTATTTAATTCATGACTATATGGAATAACCAGCCCCCATTCAGCAACAGTAGTGGGCTACAAATATTTTTTACCGTCATAGGCCTATGAAAATGGCTTATGATTTTTTTTAAGGATTTTATTAATGCTTCATTATTGATATGAGCATGACATAGCTTTGCTTCTTTTGATTTGTACCATTTTGTATTTTAATACAAAATGGTAATGATGGTTATGATGCTTTGTGAACATCTTAATATTACTTTCTCAGTTTCTTAATAGCTGTTCTCAAATTATTTTGAATGAAAGCATTGGGCCATTTTGTAGCTCATTCTAATCATCGCTGCTCTGAAAACGAAATGCTTTGTTTTACAATAAATCACTTTTTCATTAGTTGTGTTTGAAATTGAGCAAGGTTTTGTTAAAGAATTGTAAAACCATCCTATTTCAAAATGAAAATGAAGTTTGTTTTTTTCAATCACGACAATATTTCTTGGTGAGATATATGAACGCCGATAGCTAATAATAGGACTTCAACCTGTCTGATTCTAGTCATTCCTTATTTTTAGTTTTCATCTGTTTTCATTTCCAAACAGCTCCCATTGGCTTGGCTCGTCACTCGCTTTCTGCGTGGTAACTATGGAAACGCGGCAGTGTGGATCTCACTCATCATTGGTCAACCCATTGCGGTCCTGATGTACGTCCATGACTACTATGTCTTACACAACGGACAAGAGATTCACTGACCACACACACTCCAACACTTACACTCCCATCCTTTATACAGCTAACAAGACTCTGATTAGGAATGTTGATAACTAATGATTTTCTACAACCTAAGGCCACATGAATGTATATTTGACAAAGCAATACAATCTATGCCATGTATCATGAAAGAGCTTTATGATGGTGACCTACTTCACTCCTTTCCTCAGGTTTTAAAATGTTTGACTAGAAGGGGATTGGATGAAGTTTTTCAATCAATAAATATGTTCTCTGCCATTTAACAGATATTTTTTAAAAATAAAACAAATAAATGACCTGTTGAACATATTGGATCCTTTTTACATTTCTAGATATTGAAAAAAAAAAAATGTTTGCTTGAAAATATCTGTATCATGGTAAACTTCACCTACCCGGGCCTGTATCTGTTTTATGGTGCTGTGGAGCACTTCGGTACAAAGTTTTACTGAATGTTGGGTTGGAATTTTGAGGAACATAAAAATCACTTAAGTCACAAATGTGGCGATTTAAAACATTGACAAATCAAACAAAGATTCATATTATCTTGCATTTTTTAATACACGTGTAACAGAAATCTAAACACACCCGAGATGTGCAGAATGCATGGTAGTACTCGCGTCAAACTTGCCAGACATTAACACTTTATTATGAAAGGAACTTATTGAGGGAGATGAGACTGCATTTAAAAAAGTGTGTGCCCCTTATGATCCGAATGCCAACTTTTTAACTGATCCTGTTGAGCTTCCTCCTACTTGCTGTTAATGTGGCTTCCTTGGCAGGGAGCAGAGGCAACGGTAGACACAAACACGGGGGAAAACTCCCTGCTCCAGATGTTTAATTACTGTAAAGTAAGTTGACAACACTTCAGCAGTGCTTGTCTTGCCTTCGTACACTAATCCCATTTCACCACACAAACACACATACCCACCTACACACACCTGCACACACACAAAGACACACCTCAGCGGCTGCTTATGGATGCTAGAAGCAAAAAGCTGCAAATCAGATGCAACTCTGAGCGTCTGACAGTTTTGCGCCCGCCTGTGGTGCCCTGACCCAGGCATTTATTCCTATTTTAAGAGTGTCTTCATATTTTGTTTGATCTCCTAATCCAGAAGAGATCTTTTTTTTTAAGATTTCAAGACAGAATCAAATTCTTGAGACATGAAGCGATGCAGCTCATTCCAGTCACACAGCCAATCACCACTTTACATGCTGCAGCACCATCTGCTACGCAGTCGTGTGTTTCTCAAACACAGTCAAACTGTATTTTAGCTGGGAGTCTGGGACCGTAGTGGTTGTCATTGATTTCCACATTCATGTGTGTGCATAAATAATTGTCCATATTGATGATATGAAGACCTGTTCTGCTTTTTGTCAGGTTCACACAGGATTAAACAGTTGGAGACAAAATGACAGAGTTTAGAGTGTGTTTGCATTATTTAAACAGTTATTCATTTTAGCGTACGATACTATAGCCAAAAGTCCCTCATGTACGTGAATAAAATCACAATGTATTCTCATAATTTAAATCTGAAGGTGTTTAATAAGATGCGGCTGCTGCTTGGCTATAAAAGTAAATATATTAGGTGAGCTGAGGAGAAAAAACCCATGTGTATGGAAAGAAGTATCACTAGGAAACTTGCTGATCATTTAAAAAACGTAATTATATAAAAAAAATGCATCCTATTACAGCAAGAATCGGAAACACTTTGTACTCCGGAGAGATATCTTGCTGTTATTGTTGTTTTTACCTTTCCCATTTCCAATCTTCTAAGGGGGACGCATTTAATACTTTGTAAGCGTGATAGACCCCCTCACTACCTTCACTCTGATCACTCTCATTGGTGTTTGCAAAAAAGCAAGTGTAATCCTCTCTTTAAGACCCACTTCTCTGTCGCTCCTGACAAAGTGATCTTCCCAAAGGCCGGAGGACTGGACTAAAGTGCAATAAACAGTCAACTCTCATCCGTCACTGCTGTTGAAACTGGTTTGTCTGGCTTGAACACACGCACACATAGACACTCTACAGCAGCTTTACGTCATCCTCTGCCAAATCTCAGGGCTTCTTCTCTACTCATACAAATACTCCCCCTGAATCTGTCATCCTGCCATGTCCTGCGTACGCATCTTCCTCTTTATTGTACTTCTCCTTCCTCGTCCATCCATCTCGTTCTGCACATTCTCAATAACATGCTGATCCATGGTTCCGTTATTCCGGATCTTTCCAACAGGAACGCTGACAGTTTGTGAGAGTGATTGTGGTCCACCAGACAGGAGGCCGTGAGCGGAAGCAGTCCCATGGCATAAGATAGATGGACTTTAACCCTATAATGGACAGGCAGCAAAAAAGACAGACTGGCCAAGTATAGAGGGGGACTGTACTAGGGAAGGTCTGACTGTAAGGTCTGACAGTTAATAGGATGGTTTTCAACATATTCCTTTTGGAATACACAACTATGTACTATATGGGGATTTTAAAACATCAATTTTTCCAATCCATATTTTGGTACACTCTAGCATAACGGAAACCACTATCTTTACTCAAATGTAAGGGTTGGGGTTATATTCCAATGAATATGTAGTAGTGGTAGTATCCCCCACATCTTAATCCTGGTACACCTTGTCAGGGTCACAGAGAGTGGGGTGGGGGGGACAGCCGTTCATGATGCAGGGATGCCTGCCAAATAAGATGCGGCTCCCCTGCAAGCCTCTGCGTGTGTAGTGTGTGTTCGAGCTAGTCTGTGTGTCCTTGTCCGCAGGAGGAAACAGGTGTAAATGGAGGGAACGCTCACAAACAAAGACCTAAATTCCATTCACTATTTATTAGTTATTAGTTTTGTAAAGCCACTACTGTTAACGCTATTTAGCAACAAATGTATTCAGTAATTCTGAGGTTTCCCCTGATTCATTAGCCAAATGTGTATTGTTCTATGATCATTAGTATTCGCCCATGCCTATTAGTAAAACAAATTGTCTTTGTTTTGTTTTGTTTTGGCTCATTGCTTATCCCAATCAATTTTATCTTTTGGAATTTAAGAAATGAATCTAATCAATCATTAATATAAATGTTATTTGATGAACTCTTTATGAATTGAGTTTGGCAGCAGCAGCTCCGGCTGATCCCCAAATGGACGTACAAAAAGACAGCCATTGTTTTTTATCAAATTAATAATTGTTAGCATTTTATGTATTCCTATATATCTGTTCTAGGAATGTTAATATTTAGTTTGTGTGAAAATGAACTTAAACAAACAAATACGTGTGTGTGTGTGTGTGTGTGTGTGTGTGTGTGTGTGTGTGTGTGTGTGTGTGTGTGTGTGTGTGTGTGTGTGTGTGTGTGTGTGTGTGTGTGTGTGTGTGTGTGTGTGTGTGTGTGATGTGTGAGAGAGAGACTACATGCATGTGCGTGTACATGAATACTGTATGTGTATGGCAGTAGAATATAAACAGACAGTGAGACTTCCTGTCAGAAGAGGAGACCGAGGGGGGTGAGGGGAGATTTGTAAGAGAGAGAGAGAGATATAGAAATAGAAAGAGAAGGGGAGAAGACAAAAAGACGACTGCTAACAGAAGTTTACACAGAGGAAAATCAGATTTAACGCAATAAGTCACTAAGAGAAGTAGGGCCAAGTCTGTAGCCCGGACATCAATATGGCTGACGGAGACGGATGGGACAACAGGAAAACCTCATAACTAATTTATTCTGGAGAAAGGTTTTTTTTAGAGCCAGCAAGATTTTTCTGAAGAACCTCAATGGAATGAGACCATTTGGACTTCCAAAAGTTAAGCCTAAATGTCATGGCAATGGTTGAAGAACTATAGATCATGCCTACATAGGATTGGCCGTCCGTGCCATAGGGAGAAATTATGGCCTCGGCTGAGTCCGTCAGATAGCGGTTCATGATAACGACCAGGTGGACACCATTCTTTTGGTTTAATTGGCCTACTTTTCTCTGAGTAAGTAGGACATTAATTTACTCATTCTCACTGCCTAAACTAGTAGAAAGTATGACAAATGTAATATATGTATAGAACATGCATATATATATTCTGCTATAAAGTTATAATATATATATATAGTTGTTATATATATTCCCAATTATATACATAATATTACTCTAGAGAAGGGTTTTTAAAATACTTGCTTTCAAAGGGCGGTATTTTCTCCCCCCTCTCCCCCCCTCTGTTCCTACCCAGACTCCGAGCCCCTGGGAGTAGCACGGCGCAGCAGCAGTTTATTTGGACAGTGTTACTTGTGCTCTTCCTCAAACCCTAATTTCATCCCAGAATCGCTTCGCAGCCACTGTATGTCTTTGCTGCCTGATGGTCAAGGAAGAAGATCAGAGATACAGTCTAGTGGGGGTAATGACAATGTGAAGTGGTTTGTGTTATTTTTGTTAAATATAATGTTTCTATAGCCAAAGCTAGAATCGACTTCCTATCTCAGCCTTTGTGAGTCACTTCTTTGATCTTCTCCACACCATGCCCAAGGACATGACAGGCTTGATCATGTGTAGTGTGAGCTTAAGGAACCCTTCTCCCCACAGTTGTTTAATACATTTCCTAGAGTCATTTACATCTATAGGTTTGTTTTGTGTTGAGCATTCATGTTGTCATATTAAGGTTGCAGTTAGCTAAAATAACCATGGTTAAGTGATCTCAACTATTGCTTTGATTCAGATTGTTTACAGTTCAGGAATTGTGTTGATGTCTGATGTCACTGCTTGGGTATCAGAATACACTAATTTGTGGTGTCTCTCAACATCAGTATATCAACCCTTTTAATTTAAAGGCACTAAAGTGTCTGTAACTCACTGACTGAGACTTGCAGTCAACCGTTTCTAAGAAAAGCACTGAAATATGCCCCTCACCCCCCTAAACTATACAAGGGATAATACAAGGGATACTAATAAGACAAAACCCATACTTTCATTTCTTGAATGGGTGGGTTTGCAGCCCTTCCAGCTGCGTGGACAGAGGCTAGAATACTAAATGTAGATGAATCACATTAGTTACAGTATGTCCCACCCTCCGCTGAGCATGTTATTCGCATTAGTCTTAATAGACTATGTACTAACAGCTGGGATGCTATTTTGCTCTGAGAGATTATTTCCTACACATAGAACCATGCAGGATGGTTCTATGTGATGGTTGTTGTTTGTTTTTTTCCGTTAAGGCTGGGACCCAGATGAGGGAATCCTAGGGCAGACGATTGTATTCATTCTGAATAACAGGGTGGTAAATTCATCAATTAGGAGATAATGAACTCCAGTCAGTGTTCATCTCAACAGCAGTTATCAGCTATATTTTTAAATCATGCTATACACAGATTGCTATGTGTAATCATACATGTACACTAGTACATGTCGGACTATGCTGATCAATTTATCTTTTTCACTGTTTTCAGCGCACTAGAGTCCAAAAACATAGCAAAGAACATTGGAAATCTAAATCTCTCTATTTGTATGACCCTTTTCCCTCCCCCTTCCCTCCCTTACTTCCCCTTCTCCATCTCTCTCTTCTCTCCCACTGCTCTCTTCCCCTTAAATCTATCTCCATCTTCTTCTATGTCCATCTTATTTCACGCCACTGATATATTTACAGTCACTGATGCCCTCTGCTGTCTAACATTCATACAGTCGGCTCAAAGTTGAGCATTGATGGGTCTAGTTTACATGTTTACATGTTCCCCAGGATAATCACGACCTGAAGACACAAGAGGTTTGAAGAACAAAAGCAAGGGCTTGCCAGCCAGCATAGCGCCCCGATGTAGACAGTGCTATATTCACAAATACAAAGCATTTGCTCTGTAGTCATGAACATTCCTGGATTACTTTCCATGCTGAAATAGTTATGGAAGAATACAATTTGAGTTACACTTTTAAACTGAAAAATACATTATTGTAAAAATGAACATATTTGTGTTGTCAATGAGTAGATAAATATATAAAGAGAAAAGATTGACCACTGGCTTTGTCAACCTGAAGCCTGCCAAGATCTACAAACAATCTGAGGACCGGCACTCAGGAAGTGCAGATGGCTGTGTGTGTGTGTGTGTGTGTGTGTGTGTGTGTGTGTGTGTGTGTGTGTGTGTGTGTGTGTGTGTGTGTGTGTGTGTGTGTGTGTGTGTGTGTGTGTGTGGTGTGTGTGTGTGTGTGTGTGTGTGTGTGTGTGTGTGAGAAAGAGAAATAGACATTGGTATTAAGCAGAGAATATGCCCTTTCTCATGAACCGAAACCATGCCTTTATATTACTTCTAAATGTTGGAAGTCATTATTTAGTTTAGACTTTGCTGTCATACTGTGGCTTATATTTAGAATGCAGTTCTAAGTTTATTTAGGAATCATTAGACATAAATTAAGAAGCAGATGCAGAATTCTCTTCATATGCCAAGTGAGCGCATTACAAAGTTTGTAAGCCCATAGATTTGTGCCTCAAATTATTTTTAGCATTTGCTGTCAATGCTTGGACTTAAGTGGGCTTACTGGATTAAACGACACCTAGATAATGAACCCCTCACATTTTAAACTGCCAGATATGCTTTGGACAAAGTAAAAAATACTATAATGTAATACATTATGTTATAATTACGTATTACTTTTGTCACAAACTTGTGGTTTTCAAGAATCCTTTCTAAAGTTACTAATGTTTGAATTTTGTTTTGCAGAAACATATATATTTAATATCAATCATCATCATGC
Source organism: Melanogrammus aeglefinus (assembly GCA_900291075.1). NCBI lineage: Eukaryota > Metazoa > Chordata > Actinopteri > Gadiformes > Gadidae > Melanogrammus > Melanogrammus aeglefinus. The sequence goes on from OLKM01000820.1 coordinate 134,297, forward strand.
AGTCCAACTCCTCGGATGGATGGACTTTCAACAATAAGACGTTAGCTGTGATCAACGGTTCAGGCAATGGGAGCATGGTGGAGCCCTATCTTCAGAGACTGGCCCACCTGGACGAGGGACTCTACCACGACTTCTACAGCCTCTGGATCACTCTCATGGTCATCAACTCCCTCATATTCCTTGTAGGTACATCCTTTTTCTTTCTGTATTTCTATTGAACTGCCAACATTAGCCTCACATACACGGGTTGTGGTGTGCCTGGAGTCGGAAAAAAGCAGATATTCTCTATCTATAGCCCCCGAGTGATAATAACAACAGTTTACAAGCTGCCATCTTGGCATCCTGTTTAAACTATCCCCACTGACAAATGTTTCTTTATTACTTTGCAGAATATCCTCCATTCATCTAAATGTATTTTTTGAGATTATGAGTTTTTCTTCCACTCTAATATCCATTCTCCTTTGTTGTAGTTAAGATGTAAGAGTTGTAAAGAGAGCAAGTGGAAAGGATTTAAAAATCTACCAACGCAGAAAGCCTCCCCACCTGCTCTCCGCTCCTTCCCTGTGTTTCTAGTGTTTCATTCACGCACCTGAGATTGACAGGAAATATTTCTTTCCTGAACCGACCAGCGAGAGACGCCGTGATTGGGCAGAGTCGGGAACAGTCTGTAATCTAAATTTGTCGCAGGTCAACAGAAAATATATATTGTGGCACGTACAACACAAAATATATATGAATTCACTGATTCATGGATGGCTATGGCCTATTCTGAAGGTGTACACTCAAATACCTACAGTCATATACCTTAAAGTCATTCCTATTGTTATTCTTTCTAATGTTTTTCCCTGGTCTCTTCCGTGTGCAGGTAGGCATGGTGCTAAACACAATGGCGCTCTACGTCTTTTGCTTGCGCACAAAGCCCAAGACCACCTCTGTGATCTACACCATCAACCTGGCAGTCACGGACCTGCTGGTGAACCTCTCCCTGCCCACCCGCATCCTGCTGTACTACAGCGGGGGGACCTGCCTCCTTTGCTCCTACCTGCACATCTTCTCCTACTTCGTCAACATGTACTGCAGCATCCTGTTCTTGACCTGCATATGTGTCGACCGGTATATCTCCATTGTGCAGGTCCGTTATCGGGACTACTACTGGGTTCTACTTCTTCTTCTTCTTCCTTACAGTTGCTCAATTATCCCAAGATCTTATGAATCCAGGAGGGAATATGCAGCTATCTTCTGACACGTATAAAAGTGACCTGTGGAGGATTCTGAAAGCAGTCCATTCTGTGAAACACACAAAAAAGATGGTTGTTTTTGGTTGATCCTGTAGGTCGAAGCGTCCCGCCGGTGGCGTAACGCTAACGTGGCCAAGTGTGTGTGTGTTTCCGTGTGGCTGTTTGCCATCGTGGTCACCTACTCCTTCCTCTCCACCGCCTTCCAGCACACGGGCTGCTGCGTCTCCAAGCTTCTCTTCCTCACCATCACAGAGTTCTTTCTGCCCCTCGTCATCATTGTGGTCTTCACCTTACGCATCATGTGGGCCTTGGTGGACCATCGACTCATGCAGCAGAGCAGGTGAGGTTCAGAGGACTCTTTGCTCGTCTTCATTAGGCTCATAGCTTCTGGGAGTGTTTGTGGCAGACAGTTCTATTTGTGATAGAACCAACATGGGGTGAAAACTCTGAATGTGGTTAGCATTTCAAATCAAATCAAACTTTATTTATATAGCACTTTTCATGCACCCGTGCAACACAAAGTGCTTCACACAAAATAAATAAATAAAATAATGATGATAATAACAATAATAAAAATAGGAACATAGACAACACAATTTCAATTTCCGCCCCTCCCTCCCCCCCTCCATACTACACACGCACACACACGCTCGTGCTCACATACACACGCACACACACTCTTAATTACTCACACTAGGGAGACATGGCATGACACTGAGGATTGAGGATTGAGGAAGCGTTATCTTTGGGGCCATCCACACTGGGAGGAGTCGCAGGCCGTGCCACAGGGGGCACCAACGCCCAGGTCCCCCGACCCTACAGACCATAGCCAGCCGAGCCGAAAGGACCCAGGGACAGCGCCCCCCAGCAGCAGCTCTGACACAGCTCCCAGCGTGGAGGACCCCCCTGAGGAAAACTGGAGTTAAGCTAAAAACTAAAAACATAAGATAGGATACAAGCCATGAAGAAATAAGCAAAACAGAGTCAACAGCTTAAGAGGATAAAAATATGCAAGATAATAAATAAAATGATAGGTAAAACAAATAAAATTATTTAAGGTTAATAACATCTTTAAAAGCAAGGTAAAAGCAGAACCATAAAATAAGATAGAACCACATAAGAATATAAGAAGAATTTAAAATCTAGTTAAAAGCCTGACTAAAAAGGTGTGTCTTTAACTTTCCCTTAAAAATATCAACTGTCTCTGCGGCCCTGAGGCTCTCCGGCAGGCTGTTATGCAAACTCATGTTTGCATAATTTAAATTTCTTTAAGGATGTTTATCCTTTAATAGTTTTTATGTAAGCAGTGCAAAATGGTTAACTGTCATATGGTTAGCAGAAATGCACAGTGTTTGTTGACCTTTCAAATATAACATTGAACTTTTTTTTCCCAGGGAGAGGAGAAGGCGAGCTGTCCAGCTGCTGACGACAGTGCTCATCATCTTCACTGTGTGTTTCACGCCCTTCCACATCCGGCAGGTGAGAGAGTAATAGGTGCTAAACATAGTGTTTAAGAATATCTGTCACAGTGTCCCACATGTTCTCACCTCGGTACTGTGTAGATCAATCGGTGGTGCATGGCGTGATAATCGTCATGCTGAGAAATGTATGCATTAACAGAATTTTAAGATGCCTTGGATAAAAAACTTCCCCCTATACTGTAAGTATAAGTAGAAATGGTTAATCTAAAACTGTATTACCGACAGAAGTAGATCCGATGGGTGCAAGGAGATACATTACTTATAACTATAGGCGCTAGCCAGTTTTGTAGCATTTGTAGATGCGCTCTATACAGAATGGTGTTGATCAGATCATCAAGAATCATATTTACAATCCGTGTTTGGTTCTGTGCTGCAGGTGCTGCTGTACTTCTATCCAGAGATGCCCCACCATGTGATCGTATACCACCTGACTGTGACTCTGAGCAGTCTGAATAGCTGTATGGATCCTGTGGTCTACTGCTTTGTCACTAACAATTTCCAGGTAACACAACACAAGTGATCTTTATCACATTCATCCACCTTTCTTCCTTTATTTCATCATCTGATTTGTCATAATAGTTGTTATCTGTTTAGTTATACACTAAACAGTATTTAACTAAGCAATTTCAAGCCTAATCGTCAATTAATTAATTAAATTAGTCACCTAACTGAAGGTGCATCAATTTCAATTGGCCCTTAATTCAAATTTACGGTCTTAACAGGGCCACATACAACACCCCCTAACACTCAGGCCTCTAATGGGCAAGGGAATGCCCAAACCCAAGAGGGAAAACCTTGATAAGGAACACAGAGAAAGGACCCAGCTTCTGCAGAGTGTTAGGAGTGCAATAGGTCCAAGGTGGATACAGAGAGTATTTTTACAAAATATCTGCCTAGCAATGAGTTTGAGATGAATAAATCCTGACTCATATATTTATTTATGTTCTTCCTCATTGTTTCCCCAGTCCACCATGAGGAGTCTGTGTCGCCGTGCGGAGGCGGAACCGAGCAGCAATGATATCTTCAGCATGCACCACAGCTCCAAGGTCTCGGGAGTTATGGTCAACGCTGCCACTAACAACACCATCAAGATGACCTCCATGATTGCCACCACCCCCCACCCCTCTCAGAGAATTTATAATGTGAGGATCAACCATAACACTGTGTGATAGCCCTGTCATGTGACTCCGAGAGAGGAGAAGTGGGACTTATTGCATCACTAGGTTTTGTTTCTTTTCAAAAATGAAATGCAGAGACAAGTGTGACCGGGTGAAGACAGGCTTGCATCTTCAACACAGGATCATGAGAAACAGTTGATGATATTACAATGACTAGCACATCTAGAACAGCACACATTTACACAAAGAAGCTTTAAAACGGCCCTGTGTAGAACTGTAAGTGATCCAATGAGGGGATTTGTTTATCAGGATCAATGATCTGGCAAGTGCCAGTGCAAAGACACCACCTCACGGACAATGTAAGAGGAGAAAATATTGTCAATAGGTGAGTGATTCTCTGTCCTTGAATGTGTGACTTTTCGGTGTGACGTATGACCTTTGATACTGAGATGTTCGCTCACTTCAGCGACTGCCCTTGAAGGCAGAGGAATAGCTACTTTTTTTTTTTTTTAATACAAGCACTGTGTCCGATTGTGTTATGGATATGAATTCAGGCCGTCTCACCAAACCGTCTATGGAAAATTCATTTTTCATCCGGAGATACTTATCATGCAAATGTTCATAACTGTAGTTATGAACCAAAATATAAATCCTGCTTGTCTGTATAAAAAAAATCGCATTGTGAATTAAAATCACTTTAATGATTGTCAAGGCAAAGAAATCCATTCATGTGCACAGTTGTAAAACAAACATTGACTTCAGTGTAGTTATTTGTTTTGATGAGACATTATTTAACCCTCACATTTCAAATTCACACAGCCCCATGGCGAGCCTGGCCCCCTAATTTTAGAAGTATAAGGGAAAATGTAGTTGCCCATCCAACAATGTACATCCGCTTCACATTTAAACTGTTACTTAAACCTTGATTAATAAAGTTACCTAGCCCATCTTGCTACTCTTTACTGAAGCGTAGGCCTAATGTCTTGAAGGATGACTAACCATCTATTGGCCTAGCTGAAAACATTGAAAATTAAATGTTGACCATCAAGAACTTTTTGTGCAAAGTAGATTTCCCATTCATTTTCTCCATTGGCTTTTCATAAAATCGTTATATTCATTCGTCAAGGTAGTCGAATCCATAAAACGTTTGTTTCGGAGCAAAAAAAATAGGACCATGGAATAAAAAGAAAAGGTATTGACTGTGTAGGCCTAGGCCTACATCATTTTTTGAACGACTGAAGGAACTACCCATCCCGTAATAGTGATGGATCGACTCGTTCGCGCCCGAACCATTCGAATGAACGAATCTTTTAACACGAACGAACCGAACAGATTCTTCTCTCTCGTTCGTTCTCAGACTCGACTTCTCTCAGACCCACTAGTCGCTGACTAGCTGTTCGTTCAGTGACTGTGAGGGGTGAAGAGGGAAGAGGCTGTGAGCAAGCGTACAATAATACGATTCAATATCAGTGAAATTGTAAATGCATGCTGTCTTTGTACTTTCTGTGTCATGCCAGATTAATCAAATATTTGAATATCTCGTCAATCTGTCTCAATCTATCATGGTTCGTTCTCCACCCGGGACCCCCACCATCATTGTTAAATCAAATATATTATATTGCTGATATGTTAAACATCCATTAATCAACTACCCCTCATCCCGTTGCGTTTGGTTAAAGTTGGAATATTAATTGATGACCGACTTCCACGATCGTTTGAGAATCAGAACAAGGGAGGAGCTGAGTCTGACTCAGCTGAGAACCGCGTATTCCATGATTCGATTCACCGCTACCGGAAACTCGATTAGACAAACGAACGAATGAACGCCTCTTCTTGGCGAACTGAATCAAGGAAAAGTAAAATTGAATCCATCACGTCGTAAACCATTGCGAACTTTGAACCATCAGAGGGCCGTGACTCCTCCCCCAAGAGGTGCGTAGTGGGTCGGGTCCGGTGACGTCAGTCCCCCGCTCCGCTCTCCCAGTTTACCCTTACGTAGTAGATATACCAGTGAGACTGATGGGCAAAGTGACCAGGAGGACACCCGCTGCTGTTCTTAGTGACTCCAGAGGAGTACCGCGAGTCTTATAACACCTTCGTTCACGAAGTACCTTCCGCACGCGAGCCACGCGACAGGTACGTGGCACGAGTCACTTTATTTACAGGTGGTTGGTTCACGTGGTGACGGAGCAGCGCTACAGCTGGTAGCTAGCCTCGGCTCGCTGACGTGTGGATGGATCGTATAACGCAGGGGTGCCTAGACCTTTTCGGCGTGCGAGCTACTTTCAAAATGAGCAGGTCATAATGATCTTCCTACATTAAAATATGCTAAACATACATCTCTTCATATATCCCGAGTACATACTCGGATGACTTGCACTGAATGGAGTAAGCCAGCGTTGCATAGTCCGGACAGAGGCTGCTGGTAGCTGGTCTCAAGCAGGCTTCCAAATGACCATCAGTCATGGTGGAATGGTATTTGCGCTTAATAATCTTCATGAGGGAAAAGGTTGACTGCCATAAATGAAGAAGAGACAAATAATGCTGTCAAGGCGTTAGCACATTTCCTCATGTTTGTATACGTTTCCTTTGAGAGTAAGTTCCAACATTTAGATGGAGAAAATTATTCTCATAGTTGTATACAGACCAGTAAGATACTGGTGTACTGGATAGTAGGCTATCAGTAACGGTGTCCCGTCCCACCAGAGGTACCGCTGTACACTCACGGGTCCAACTCTAAAGTTGTGACTCTAAGGTTCTATGTGTCTGCAAAACATTTGATAAAGATCTTGTTCAGCCATTCCGATTTCCAGAAGGAGTTGGAGAAATGTATAAAGATATTACTTAGTATTGTTTTTCTGCAGATTGTCCGATTGTTTTTGCTTAATAACTGTATAATGGATGGAACTAAAAGAAAAAGTTAATTTACATGAATTGTATACAATTTTGAGTCTGTATTAACATTGAATGTATGTTTAACCTCCAGAATCTGTATGTTGTAAACCGCCTGACTAAAACAGTTTGACTTCCCTGTTTTATCCTTTTTTTCTTTCACAATAACTGTAGCGACAAGCATTCCTCAGGACAGAATCAATCTGCTTGATTACTAAAACACACATTTTTTTAACTGGCATTTTTTCTTTAGATTTAGATAAGGCTACTGAGGGATTTAGGGCTATGCTAAGAAGCTGATCACCAATTCACCTGTTCCGCTGAGAGTCCTTCACCCAATATACCAAAAAGGACAGCATTCCCCCAAAACACAGCCAACACACCAGAGTCTGCACAGCGTCTTTGGTTTCTCCAAATTCTAACAGAAACTGCACTGACTTCCACTGAACTACTATGGATCTTGATCTTGGTATCGGTGTAGTGTACACAATAATATTGTAGGATTAGACTACATAACTGTGAAATCAATTGAGCTATTTGTTTGATTTATTTTGAACCTTATATGTGGCAAAGGCTTCAACCACAGATTATACTGCAGCTCAAGTGAGGGTCTCATGGTCGTCATGGGAGTATCAGCTAGTTTGCTTTACATGTAAATCCCCATAATTGGAGAAGGAGGAACCGGACTGGCATTCATGAATAAGCACTAAGACATAATTGTATTTATTTATATGGAGTTGTAATTTAAGGATGAACATGGATGCTACATAACGGGCACAAGTTAACCTGAATCCAGCCCCTTTGCGCAGTGCAACAATAAAGATTCAAGATTAAGAAATTGAATATATAATACAAGTAATAATATAAGTTATTATTTTAATTTAAGTGAAGTCACATGTTCACATAGTGAGTAACATATCAAAGATAAATACCCCTTTAGCTAAAATGGTTCCTCAGAGGAGTATACCTCCTCTGATAGAAGAGGAAGAAGAGGAGGTGACTGGGGACCACAAGATCAGGGGGTTACCTGAGACAGACAAGCTGATGGTTGTTCAGGAGAGACAGGACGAAGACGAGGGTGAAGCCAGACCAGGGAGGATCTCTGTGCGACGCTGGCTGATGCATGGAGCGGTGATGTTTGGACGGGAGTTCTGCTATGCCATGGAGACCGCCCTGGTGACGCCCGTGCTGCTGCAAATAGGTAGGACCCCCTGACACTTGTGTGCTGATAAGAATGGAGGTGATTGTATCGATATGTTAAAATGAAGCACTAGAACAAGTGATGCTATTGAAATATTAGCATGAATAAACAATGACGCTATGGCACTCCTATTCTAATGGAAACAATAAAGTCTTATAGTTGCAGGTGATGCTGACATTCGATGAAGTGACGCATGAAAAGTCTCAATGATGAAATGCTACCCAAAGCTTTTATCACTGATTCAGAATAAAAATTAAATAGAAATAATATATTCTCTGTTCCCTTGCGCAACAAAAGCACAGTGAGGCTAATAATGCTGTCAGGAAAAACGATATAGCTTTCAAATCTTCTTCCATCCTGAGATGGCCTAACCAGGTTTCCCAACAGTAGCCAGTCAGTGGCTACGTTGCTTGTTGCCTGGTTTGCCACAATAGCATAACAGGACAAAGGCCTCTACCCCTGGATAGGTAATGGTATGACAGGAATGTCCAACAAAGCATATTTTTACAGTGCTCAGAATTTCATAGAAATGTTAGCTTGCCCTTAACAAAAGCGCTTTAGAAACACAATTCCTATACTCTGAATTGTATTTGTTTCTTACACTGCTAGGTTCAATCCCCTAAAACTGGAATATTACCTGTGTTGATCATTAACAATTGTTCTAATAATGGATCATTCTTCCAGAGGAAGTTTGTTGATGTCTGTGATCCTTCTCCTAAAATCCAACATAGATTGTGGCATATCATGATGATGATGATGAGGATGATGATAATTACCACCAAAAAATGAATCCTTCCTTCAGATTGTAATACATTCAAGCAGCACAGGTAAATCAATACCATGCCTTTCAACCTTTATTGCTGAGTAGATCTCTTTTTTTGATTACCCCTGTTTGATTTAGGAGTCTCTGGAGTTCTGACCAGATTACAGTGGGTGGACACTATAACAGTGAAGACTTTATTGCTAGGTTTTAATTGCACCTCTTTCTCCTTTATGGTTTTCTTTAGTCAAGCATCTCATGCGCGCTTATAAATTAGAGGTCCGTACTGTTCGACCTTATAGATTTATCTACCTATAAAGAAAAGCTTTTTCATGAAATTCCTATTATAGTGTGAACAAATTCAACATAAATTGCATCAAAGTGTCTTCTTAAGACAGTTAACACGTCACATGCTAGAATACCTAATGACGAGAGAAATGTTAAGTATAGTGGATAGAGACAGGGAGTCTGACATTGATATTTATGCCACAGGCTTCTCTGTGTGTCTTTTATTATTTATGTGTGAGGAAATACTGGAGCAGAACAAGCCCAAACGTGTACACATTCCCATGGGAACCTGCAGGCCACTTCGTCCAACCACATTTGAGGATCGAATGGGCATTCAATACTCCCGATTTAATTTGTTCCATTTCCTTATCATATCCTGTATTAATATTGCCGGGTTCCTTAACCCCAGTCAACAAAGAAAGTACTCCTATGGGACTGAGCCATGTACTGTAATGTTATCTGTTACACAGTCAAGAGCTGGTATGCACAATGCAGAGGGGCGTAGCTACCCTCCCATCCATTATGTGTGGGTAAAGAGGACAAGAACGTTCTCCCAGTTGATTCAGTTCCCACGTGACTATAATAGCAGTGTGTTATCTTGAGGTCTCCAAGTTAATACTTCACGTTACTATTTCTGGATTTATATGGAAAGTCTCTTGAGAAGTATAGTGCCATGAAGCTGTTTAGTATTTTTACATTTTTATTATCTTGATTTCAAGATCATCTTGACATGCTGATCGTGTAACATTGTTTGTTAATCATTGCACAAATTATTGAACAAAGAGTAAAAATGCTCTATGTCAGGTTTGAACAGGCCCTGAAATTCATGCCATGTGAAGTGTAACACTAACCAGTTCCCCACAGAAGTGTCTTATCTTTAAAAATCTTGACTTTACAATGAACTGCCGCCATTTTTTCAGGACTGTGCCTTTCATGGCAAATAATTTTTTGGAGTTATGTGTCGCTGTGTGCCAACATAGTGCTGTCCAAGATGTTTTTTATTCAATACTTAGTATTGAGTTTATTTTGAGGTGTAGTTAAGGACATGCTTGTCTGCTAGAAAGCTCATCCTTAACTATGGTTGCGCAAACAGTTCAATCAAAACTCATTCTTCTGTCCTAGACTCATTTAAAACTTCACAATCCTGACCCGGCAAGTAAGATTTGACTAAATCAAAAAAATAAGACTATATTTCCAATTCCTTGGAATCTGGGGCCTCATTACAGAAAAAATCCTAACTTCTCATCCTAATTTATATTAGACTCAAAGATAGGAAAAATCGTAATTTCCTATTACAGAAGGAGTCCCTAACCTGTTTGCCGTTTCCCATCTTATTTTTGGCATCCTATCTTAATTTAGGTAATCCTAACTGTTCTTTCAATCAGATTTTTCGATCGGCAATCGTCAGGTTATGTCTGTTTCTGCACTCAGAGCGTGCATGAGATTGATAGAATGAGTTACTTTTAAAGTGCGTATTGGAAGTTAGATACTACAGTGAAGAATCATATAGGAAAAAAATTCGAATACACGATTTTTTAGTTTTTATTAATAAATCTACACTACAAGTGGCATCTTGAGCCGTTTTTGTGATACAATTTTACTTCCGCATCTCAAACGCTCGTTTTCAAGCGTGACGTAGGAATTGGTAGACGGACGTTCTAATCATCATAGACTACATAGGCAACATAACAATGGATAACAGTTTCGGACCACTTCCGTACAATTTTGAGCCAGCTAGCCGTGAGGGAGAACAGCAACCACCTAATAGGGAAAGACACCATGGCAATAGGAGGGAGATAGAGTTGTGGTGTCAGGAGAATCAGTGGAGAATTGGGCAGGCGTCTTGGTGAGTAACTGGCATTAGCTTGAGTTAATATTAGCTAATGACAGCAAATGATGGCCACGTTTCAATATTTAACAGGCATAACTTTGCTAGTACTTGATTATATATGAATCTACAGGATGTAAAACTCCACACTATCTCTTACATAGCTACTACTGGAGGGATGGAGGGAGGGCGGACGGACGGGTGGGCGAGCAAGAGAGTGCGCGATCAAACTGAAAGAAACGAGCGAAGTTAACCTCACATTTCATTTTGATAGGTGCTTGTGTGGGAAATGCCAAACGATATTGTTTCCCTATCCTAAAGGCAGTATCGTATAGTATAGTAAGTATATAGTATATAGTAGTATAGTAACGTTTCCGAATCGTTGAATCTCTGACCGGTCCGCGATCTTCACTGCCGCCGGTGGCTGAGCCCGAAGCTGCGGCTGGAGCGGCATGAATTGAGGGAATCACACCGGCTTTCAGCCTCACTCTTTTCTCGCTCCGAAAACCCATCTTGAACTCCATCATGTCCCCGGAAACATAGTCCTCAGGTCTAAAGTGAGCCGCGCAAATGAACGAGTATTTGTTGACAGAGGCGAAAAAAAAGTCCTTTCTCTTCACCTGAACAAAATGCACCCAGGCTCGAAAGCCTGCTCCATCCTTTCTCCGATCGGGGAAACTGTGAAATCGGTGATGGTCGGACAGGAGGTCGGAGTTGGAACAACCCCCACAGGTACAAACCTCATCTCGCCGATTAAAAAAAACCAAAAACCGAATATGGTGAATACAAGACCGCTCACCGCGGTAAAAAGGCTCCAGGGGGTCATAAAGGCAGCGCAGAAAATCGCCGGCTGCCCACTTCCCTCTCTAGATGAACTGCACAGCTCACGCTGCCTTAAAAAAGCTAAATCCGTCCTGCAGGACTCATCACACCCCGGCCACAAACTGTTTGAACTACTGCCATCAGGCAGGAGATACAGGTCCATGAAAACCAGAAGAAACAGACTACAAAACAGTTTTTATCCAACAGCCATAACCTCACTAAATGTTGCTACCAGAGCATAGTTGTGTTGTGTATCACATCTGTGTAGGCACATTTATAAATGTGAATGTTTGTGTGGGTGTGTCTTATGTGTTTTTTTAGTGTACTTAGTTGATTAGCTTTTATAGTTTTTTATTGATTTATTTATTTATACGTACTACCTCAATGTGATGTTTTTTACTGAACAAGGACTGCACTTAATTTCGTTGTACTTGTACTGTTACAATGTTACAATGACAATAAAGATTCTATGCTATTCTAACTACTCACAACTACGCATAGAGCTGAGGCAGCAACAGCGACCGCGTCTACCAATTCCTACGTAATATGACGCGTTTGACGTATCACATAAAAAAACAACGGTTTTTGAAGCCTTGCTCAAAATAGGCACTTTAAAACTGGAATTTTTGCCGATATAATATTTTTAACTGATAAAATCCTGCATTTCAATTTCAAAGGGCAATTTTCAGAGAATGTTATGTATAAATATTTAAAAAAAATTTTACTTCCAATACGCACTTTAACGTTAACAGAGACTGTTGAGGATCTTTGTTAATGACAGCAAGCTAGTAGCACTAAGACTACAGTCATAGCGGGCATTGGTACAGAGAACAAGAAGAGGCAGTAATAAAGTAATTCTTCCACCAAATTCAAAATTAAATGTCTTTGCAGGCGATAAAATGAAATTAAAATACAAATGTAACAAATCATTATGCGGTCTCGGTAGCCTTTTAGCCATCACATTTCTGTTGTGATGTTCCTCGTCTTCATTGTCATACAGACCTACTAGCAGTGCTGCTACCATTTTCTTCTGTTATTGACAGTTATTTTGAATTTAGGACCGGGTGTATGGCCACCTAACTTAGGGATCCTAACTTAAGAAATTCCTAACTTAGGATAGTTCTGTAATGGCTAAATTCCTATCTTAAGATAAGATAGGATTTCTTCCTAAGTTAAGTTAGGAAACCTCCTTCTGTAATATCAAAACCCCTAAATGCCTTCCTATCTCAAGATAGGATAGGATTTCAGAGTTAGGAAGTTGCTGTAATGAGGCCCCTTAATCTTTTTGCCTCAAGTACCAATAAGGTCCATCGGGGTAGATTTTTATATACCTTGAAAACTTGAAAATATCGTAAAATCCGCCCCGTAAGCCCAAATTACCAAATACTTCTCAATACTACCCGACGATATATTTTTTATTTTGACTACCGGTATATGAAAAATGTAAGAGCTAATTTTTGCAAAAAAATACGAATATGCAAATGAGCCACCATTATTCAACCAAACTTAGTGCTCAGAGAACCACAGAGGCCTTAAATTCAAGGACCGCTATTGCTTAAGTAATGTGGACAGTTTTGTTTTGATAGCTAACAAAATAATGTCACAAGGTCATTTTCATGTCGCAGGTGCTCTCCAAGCTATTTGTTTATAAAGGAAGTCAATGTTGAAAAAAACGCTGACTTCAACCATTCAAAGGGCTAACAACTCAGGGTGGTCAAAGTTGGTACACGTATAGAAACTGAATGTAATCAGGCCTCCAAAAAGTAAAGTACCTCTTCAGTGACGAGGGATGGCATACTTCGCAATCAAACTAAAACTCTCGGCCCCATTATTAGATCAATAACAAGTCCACTTCAAAGTGGCCCAGGGACTTGAAACTTGCCATGTTCACATCTTTAGACTCCCTAGCATTAGCATGACAGCATGCTTGTGGAATATTGCGCACACGACAGGTTGGCACAACCGCATGCATTTCTTCAGAAAATGCACATGTGGCAACATGTCTAGTTTCCTCAATATTCTTCATTCCTCTTTGTGCAACAACGGCAAGAAAAAAACCAACATCTGGATATTGTCCAAGAATCTGAATTCCCATGGTTTCTCTGATTCCTTCCATGTTTTCTCTGTGTTTCCAGGCCTTCCAGAGCAGTACTACAGTCTAACCTGGTTCCTCAGTCCCGTCCTGGGTCTGATCTTCACTCCTGTGCTTGGCTCGGCCAGCGACCGCTGCACCCTCCGGTGGGGCCGGAGAAGACCCTTCGTCCTGGCCCTCTGTGTGGGCACTCTGCTGGGCGTGGCCATGTTTTTAAATGGCTCTTTAATAGGTGAGGACCTCGTGGTCTGATGACATTGTTCACCCCTGCACGTGGACATGTTCTCTGTGTACATGACTGTGTGTGTGTGTGTTTAACTGTTTCACTGCGTTCCCAGGCCTCGCCATAGGCGACACTCCAGGTAGCCAGCCAATAGGCATCGTGTTCACGGTGGTGGGTGTCGTGGTGCTGGACTTTTGTGCTGACGCATCCGAGGGACCAATCAGAGCGTATCTTTTAGATGTTGCTGACACAGAGGAGCAGGACTTGGCCCTGACCATCCACGCATTCTCTGCTGGTAACGATCACGACGTGTCCCATCAGACTTGCATAAACACTAACATCTCATTGTAAAATATGCCGCAGTGGTACAGCACGCTACCTCTACCTTTTTTGTTGCTCATGGAACAAACTTGAATACTTTTGCATATTTTGCACACTTGGCAACTTTACGAGTTCTGCTGCATGATGTGTATATCTCCATACTTCTTCCTCTCAGGCCTCGGGGGAGCGGTGGGCTACATGCTGGGTGGTCTCGACTGGACCGGAACGCTCTTGGGGAGCGTGTTCAAGTCCCAGGAACAGGTCCTCTTCATCTTCGCAGCGTTGATATTCAGCGTCTCGGTGGTGCTTCACCTGTTCAGCATCCCTGAGCAGCCGCAGGACCCCGCGCAGGCCACCACCGCGGGAGACGAGGACTCAGCCAGCCAGCTGTCTCTCAGGCCCAATGGCAACGCTCTTCCTTACATCGACAAAATCGTTGAGGAGGAGGAGGACTCCCCGCATGACCACGACAGAGCTGGTGCCGAGCAGGACAATGACATGGACTTCTTCAGTGTGGAGCGCGAGCGGAGTAAAAGTGATTCGGTCCTGGCAATGCCGGAGGCCACCATCAAATTGGATCCTGACCTTCACCCGGACTCACATAATTTCCTGCCTGAGGCGAATCCCTTCCTGTCAGAGGGACTGGGAGAGTTGGATGGAGCCTTCGCACCATCTGATGATGGTTGTCGTTCTGTCTGTTCACCTCTTCTGCCTTGTAGTACTGTGCCCCCTACTGGGGTGATAGTGGAATTACAGCCAGTAATCCATTCTCTGACCCCACCATCAGTTAATCATCCGGACAGCCTGCACAAAAAGGTGCAATACACTTTTATTATTATCATTGTGGCATTTCCCACTTTTGGTCGGGCATTATTTCACAACTATGATCCTGAATCCTGTCTTTAGAGTGGTCTCGTAGATAGGATTACAGTATATTCTATACTTATAATACCATAAATAACAACTCCGTACTCAATACAGCTATAAAACCTTTGTTCTCTGATCCTCCTTTTACAGAAATGGTTATCTGACTCTTCTCAGCCAATAATTTGTTCTCTTGTTTATTTCAGTGCCAGCCCAAGACGGTAAATGGAGTCAAACAGGGTGCGTCTCCTACTGCTTACTCTCCCCTAGCCAATCGCTCGGCCCCTACCAAGTTGGGGACTCGAGTTTTAAATACATCAAACCCACCCCGACCCCACCCTCCCACCTTCTACAGACAAGTATGGTTTCATCATTTGAAGTTTGAATTCAAAGACAAACAAATGCATTTTTATATTCCTCTTCAGCTTTTAGTTCCGTATGAATGAGAAGTCCTTGTTACTCCCCTCCCCCCCCTGCAGCCCTCCTTCACCTTCTCGTATTACGGACGGGTGGGAACGCAGCCCCTCCGCAACCGCCGGCTCAACCCGGGGCTCCACCGGCCCGTCACGCTGTCCCGCAGTCTGAACGACCTCTCCACGCTCCGCCCGCATGCCCAGAGGCGGGAGCTGCAGCGTTCGGCCAGCAGCCTCTCCTCCGAGACTCTGGCCAGCGAGGGGGAGGGCGAGGGCGGCACCACCGTCCGACTCCTGTGGCTGTCCATGCTCAAGGTGAAGCAGGAGGGGTCAGGAGGCTGCTTCTAAAATCCATCCCAATTCCTCCGTTCCCCATCCCCTACTATCAGCATTGACCACGAGTATGACGGCATGTGTCTTGTGTGTCCTGGACAGATGCCGAGGGAGCTGTGGCGGCTGTGTGTCTGCCACCTCCTCGCGTGGTTCTCCTATTTGGCCATGGTTTGTGTTTTACACAAGACTTCATGGACAAGTGATCTTCCAGGGTGACCCCACGGTAAGACATGTGACGCATGAATGATAATCAGTGGAGTGGAGTAGGCTGCCTCTCTGGGCTAGAAGATGTCGCGTTTGTTTGTGTGCAGGCGCCATCCAATTCTACCGAGCTGCAGAACTATAACAGAGGAGTGCAGATGGGCTGCTGGGGACTGGTGGTTTACGCTGCTACAGCTGCGCTCTGCTCTGGTGAGCTTCACTTTATGTACAAACACACTCGGTCTGTTCTGATCTCCTCACAACATCAACCCATTATAGAGAGCCCTCGTTGAATCGCTCTTTCTCACTCTCCTCTCTCCAGCCATCCTTCAGAAGTATCTTGATCGTTTTGATCTCAGCATCAAGATCATCTACGTGGTTGGAACTTTAGCGTTTTCAGTTGGTGAGTCTCTTGCCAGCGTAGAATATGCAGCGTTTTAAGTTTTTGTGTATTCATTTATTTTCATTAAGATATGTTATAAAACGCTTTCCCCCCTCAATTTAGGAACTGCTGTCATGGCAGTCTTCCCTAATGTGTATGTTTCCATGGTGATGATCAGTACCATGGGTGTCATCTCCATGAGTATCTCCTACTGTCCATATGCCTTACTAGGACAGTATCATGAAATCAAAAGAGGTAACGCACGTACACTCGATGAAGCCATGATTTGTTATTTCAAAGCCTTTGTTTTTACTAATTTACTGATTGCATGTGTTTGCTCTTGTTTGCTGTTAAACAGTATATTAATCACAGCCCTGAAAAATCCCGACGAGGTTTTGGTATTGATTGTGCAATCTTATCTTGCCAGGTGAGTGTTTATTTTAATTGGTACATGTATTTATTATGACGTAATCATTGTAAATGAACCATATCAGGATATATATTGAAATAATTCCAGCTGGATGCACACAGTTCAATGCATAGATATGTTATTATTTTTGTTGCATTGTTCCATCATTTATTAGTATGTTCTTCAGGTCTGTATTGGAGAGCCTTTTAAGGTTGAGAGTGTAGAAGGTTGTGGAAGCCTGGCTGCTGTTACAGTGGCTCTGTTCTGTGTAAACGGTAAGGTTGTCTTCTGTGTTTTTATTCCCAGGTGTACGTCAGTCAGATCCTGGCGGCCTCGGCGCTTGGGGCGGTGGTGGAGGCGGTGGGGGCAGTGTTCGTGTCATTCCCATGGTGGCCTCCGGGGGCGCCTTTCTAGGGTTTCCTCGCTGCCTGTTTCCTGGTCATATACCTGAGGCGGTGGCTAGCACCTCGGAGCAGGAGCATGGTAGCTCTGCAAAGGGAAACTGACCACGGTGCAGAATGGGAAACAATCAGGGGACAGCTCAGCTGAACTCGATTGACTCTGCAGAACCAAGTGATGTTGGTGCGGTGTACGGGCCTGCTGTGTGAGTGGGGTTCCGGTTCATGGAATCTGTCCCCAGATCCCTTGAATGAAGTGTTCATAACTATTGGACTTGGAATGAACACACCCGAATTCAGAAGAACCAGGTTCCACGGTGTGACTTTGACACTCTTGAGTTGATTTGGGAGTTTTGAGAAAGTGGAAACCATGGCAACCTCAGGGATAGTGCTAGTGTTTGGATGTGTTTTTGTATTATGAATGAATGTTTTTGTGCTAGTCTACTATAATCAGTTAAAGCACACGGGTGCACTAGTCATGAAATATTTGTTCCGATTAAATATTTATTATTTTACCTATTGATGCTGAGTATATTTTGGATGGCAAGCAAGTACAGCACCGGCTAGAGTTGTGAAACAATAGGTTTAGTATGATTTTTGAGAAGAAAATGTCCTTGACAATTTTTCAAAGAGCATTGCTAAACTGCTAAAAACCAGCAACTGTGTTGATAAGACACGTGAATAGTATTTCTGATGATGACTGACTTAATGACCTGGGTATTAACAAAATCTTGGTATTGGCAAACTCTTTTTTTAAAATTCAAAACCTTGGTGCTGGACACATAACTCTTATGTCGATTTGAGGAAAGAGACTTAAAGATTGCTGTTCAAACAGACAGTGTTTTCTCTGAAATCGGAATGCAAACATTTTTTTATGTATTTTTCTGAAAGATGTCACCATTGCTTTCATACAGTAACATACAGTTTAGGAAGCCACATGATCAAGAATTACTCTGGTTGTTATGAGTTAGTAAGTTGCACCTTGTTTTATGGCCTCTATACTTTGTATATGATGTGATATCACATGATCCATGCTTTTTTAGTTGAATTAAGCACATGAATGTTGGTTTTTCCGTAATATTTGACTGAAAGGTGTAATTTAAGAGGTATTTCTTATCAATCAAGAAATGCATGGAAGGGGAGAATCGTTTGATCCTTGCTTGATCCATCCCTTTGTGCCTGAATCATAGGGATATAATCCTTGTACCTGTGACGGTTGAAACATGTATGTTTATATGTATAAAACATACATATATATGTATATGTATATTTTTTTATTTTTTTACAAGATGAAAGTGTTTGCTATTTGAAAGTGTTTTGTGTCTTTCTCCCAGTTTTATACTTTTCTAGTGTATAGTGCCTTTTGCAGATTTGACAATTGCCTTACCACTTACTGAGTCTTTTGTACTATTAGAAGTATTACTTTTAAACAATATCCTCAAATGCCAACTGTTGATGCAGGTCATTTTGTACAATCATATTATTCACACTTGAATGCCAACTTGCTTTTAATAAAAAATCTAGTCAACACCAACATGTCGAAGTTTAAATCATTTGAATTAATTTATCAATCAGTATTTCATAATAACACACAATTTTGGAATGGTGATTGAGAATGCATGAAGAGGAGCATGAAGAGAAGTGCCCACGTGGGTATGACCATGGGCGTGACGGTGCGGGGTGCCGTCGTCGTTCACGTGTGCAGAACTCATTTACCAGTCTCCGCCTGATCAATCAGGGCGTATGTTTGTTACATGTTTGAATTTTTTTTCTCTTTAATAGGTCCATGGGATTACCACTTCGATGTATAATAAGGACGATGGAAATAACCGCATACTGCTACTCAGATGAACTTCAAGCCATACTTTCCTTGTTGCCGTTTAGTTCAAAACTGCGTGCTGCATATGGCATTAGGAACATTGAGCGGATGAACTATTAATCAGACAAGGTCAGTAGATAAAAGTCAACCTATGTATCGGTTCATCTGTCTATGTACATCTATGTAGGCTGTGTGTGTGTGTGTGTGTGTGTGTGTGTGTGTGTGTGTGTGTGTGTGTGTGTGTGTGTGTGTGTGTGTGTGTGTGTGTGTGTGTGTGTGTGTGTGTGTGTGTGTGTGTGTGTGTGTGTCTATGAGCCTATCCACCTGTATATCTATGTCTCTATTGGTGTCTATTGTGTATATCTCTTGGTTACTAGTTTTGTTCCACTGGTGAATTGTACAGGGCAGCTTTTACGGTGGTGATTTATGATATTTCATATTATTCAGAAAACTTTTTGCGTTCTTTTTTGAAGGCAACGTTCTAAGGTAATGTTAAAAATAAACGTAAAAAGGGTTCATTTTGTTTTTACTTGATTTTTTGCTCCAGAGAGCATTGCCAAAAAATGAACATGACAATGTGCATTTGCTTGTAAACCGCTATTCGATGGTTTGTTATTTGACATGCAGTATGTCAAGGGTAGCCTATGTATAATGTTTTAAGAAATGAATGAGATAAAAGTAAAAAAAAAAAAGTCCCGTAGACCTAGACCTTCCAGATATCACTGAATAATCACACACACACACACTGGTCTGGCCCTCCCCATCCAGGACTCCACCCACACAATGGAAGTTCCTACACACACACACACACACACACACACACACACACACACACACACACACACACACACACCACACACACAACACACACACACACACAACACACACACACACACCACACACACACACACACACACACTTAATTGGCTACATTCACAGTTTTTTAAGTCAAAAGAGTGGCACACATGAGTTTGAATTTACTTTTGAAAGCCAAATATTGATCTTGAGGGCAATGAGATTAAGCTACACTTAAGTCTTTGTGTCTTGCTAGCTGAGAGTATTGAATATTACCAGACCCATATGACGAAACTAGAACTTTAACAAAAGGATTCTGAAACTTGGCAGTAGTCTCATGGAGGAATAACGGTGGGCCCACCCATGTCCTTTAGCCAGTTTTTCATCCACTTTACCTTTTCTCAGTTGGCAGCATGTGCTTGTCGGTGGAACTCGTCGTTAAATAGCCTCAGTTAAATTTAGTTATATATCATCACCAGATTTTAGCAGTACAGAACATATCGTCAAATAATTTGTGTTATTGTTATTTCATTCACACATCTGCCAATGACAAAATTCTATATTCCCAAGTGCCAGTTAAAAAAAAACAAAAAAACAGTTATTGTTTCCAGAAGGTTTTATTTTGGCCCCATACATGTCCATACATGCTTTTAGATGCTACCTCCTTGCTGTCACTCATGTGTTTATTTATAGCACCAGCAGTGCGGGAACTAATGATCTGAGGAACACTGGGCCCGCTCATGGAGCTGAGCGCGACTCTCTGGGCTGCTTACCAGTCCTGATCAAAAAAGAAGACTTTGAAGGAGCACAGTATAGAGAACAGTGTCCTAGCTGTGGAAAGCACTATCACCTGATCCATTTCCCCAGCCTTGCGTATGTGCTTGTGAATGCAACAAGGAAATCAATTGCGGAGAAGAATAAACTATTGCTTCTTGTTGCTCATCTCCATAATTGGCCATTAACTGTTTTAACACCATTCACCTTGTTGGCACACAGTGTCCTCTCCCATCTCTCCATTCCAGATCTGGGGTTGGAAGACGGGTCTCTTCTTGACACATCACTCATTCTCAGTTCTCCTGGTCGGGCGGCTTGGAGAGGATTCTCTGGCCCTGCAGGATAGGCTACCATGGCGTTGACAACAATTTCGGACCATTTGCCCCCAGCTCTGTTGGAAGCCTGTGTGGTCCTAGGAGCCTCGCACGACAGGCTGAAGGAGCTCTACCAGGTAGCCATGCAGTAGACACACTCCGTCCTCTGACCTAATCAGTCATGCAGGCAGACTCTTTATTCCGTGTTTGTGTGGCATAGGCATACATGACATCATGGGTCCCAACTAATAGAGAAAACAAATTTAAGCAATTGTAAGTAAAATATAATGTTCCAAAATTAAATTATAAATGAGAGGACTTCCATTTAATTGATTTCCATTTATATCCCACTCCTTAGTCAAGACCACTGGGCAAGGATTGTAATGGGACTCCAGAGCTCTCCCTGCTGGAGCCGGAGGTACTGCACATTGTGGCGCCTCTGCTCTTAAGCAGCAGCACTGCTCAGTGTGAGGCGGTGAGTTCACAAGGGCGACGCAGACGGCCATTCAACATGAAGAAGAAAGACCGTCCACCATCATCATCAGCAGCAGCAGCGTCCTCTTGCTCAGGTCTGGCTTCAGGCATAATCTTTCTATCACTGTTAGAACTTGCATGATTGCTGTTGCCAGAACTAGTTTATTTTTGCTTTGCTCCTGTTGCTGTTTGCTGTGATTGCTCTTTTCATGTAATGTTTACTGTAGTGAATTGGTGTGTTATGCTCAGCAACGTGTTTTATAACTTAATCATCTTACAGCGAATAAGTTAAACTCATGTTTAATTGCACTTCTCCAACTGGCTTTTTTCTAATCCTAGCTGAGGATGCTTGTTTGGACCTTAATCCTCCTGCTCTATATCATTAATGACTGGTGTTGCTTTCTTTGTATCTGTGTTTTAGTCCAGGGTATTTGTGGTGAGAGAAGGAACAACACAAGTGAAGACTTCAGCGTTCCTAAAGATATCGACCTGAAGGCTCTGCCTCAGCTCTGTTTTCCTGGTGTTTACACATACACACAAATACACATACGCACACACACACACGCACAGTCTTGACACACTGGTATATGCATTGATATACCAAACTCATTTTAATGTGCTTATTGTCTATTCATTGATTTAGACGGGCTTCAAGTAACCAATGAGCTGAAAGAAGAGAGATCCACTTCCTGGTGTTCACTGATGTGTTTGGCAACCGGACCCATGGAGTGGTGATGCAGTATTACAGACTCATTATGGTACCTAAGAACACTCCCCTTTCACAAAACACTTGGTAATAAATAAAGTAACACAATATCCTATATTGTGTTGTATGCTTCTGTTTGAACAGGAAGGGACTCCTGTCTACCAGAACGGTCATGGCTCCTTTCACTCCACCAGATTTTACTCTGCCTATGGTTTCTGTGTGATATCCAAGCACCCTTACTACTCTGCGCTGAAGGACTGTATGTCGTGGTAGGGCACCACATCTACCACCACACCAATACTAGTCTAGAGAAGTGGACGAGGTCCTCACATGGTGGCGAGAGTCTTCCCAACATTGCTTAATTGTGTGTGTGTGTGTGTGTTTGTTTCTCCAGTCTTCTAGTCCAGCTGAGGACCTGTCGTTTGTCCGATATGGAGAAGAGGGTGAAGGAGTTCACTGCCAGGCTGGCTCTGATTCCCGTCCCACCGCCCGGGCCGCTACATGTGGTGAGGCTTTGGGTGGGTGCATGTCTGTACCACGCAATGAGATGCATCGTATGTGAATGTGTTCCCTGGTTTTTAATTGGATCTGTTGTTTGGTGTCACGTCTCTGTTTGCTTGAGTGGAGTCCAGCCCACCTCAGGCTGTGGTCTGCATGGCAGTCTGAGCTCAAGGCGTCTTGAGCTCAGTGTTGGACTTGAAACAACATCAAGAGATGATTTGGTTGCTAAGCAGTTTGAGTGCAGTGTACGTTGTTAAGTTCACCCTTTATCTGAGTAAGTTTGTAACAATGAATTGTTGAGTAGAGCCAAAAGAACAACTACTGAAACATTTCTTTGGATATCGTATAACTATAAATTAGGGCTGTCACAAGCGATTAAAATATTTAATCATATTATTGTCAATAGTTAATTGCGATCTGTTCAATGCACCATAAAAGGCGTTTTTAATACTTTTATCAACTTGGTATTGTGCAAAGTATGCTTGATTTATGCAGGTCGATCCACCATCGCCGTGCCAAAACAGTCTTCCCTCACTCAGCCTGGAGGACCAGCTGACAGTGCTGTTATAAAGTCCACGTTCAAGAAAGCCTTGTTTGGCCCCACATTTAACTATTATGTCATGGCCCGACAGTCGTTAGGTAACGCTTGGGTTATGCCGTTTAGAGACACTCTTATTTTTGAAATCACTCGCTCATCTTCCATTCAAGCGGCGTAGCCGGGGGAAAGTTTTGCACAAAGCTGAGGGAATTAGCGGGGAGCAGCCTTGTCCTAGGTTACAGATACTTTAGTTTCAACTAACATGGGATGTGTGAATAATGGGTTAGGGAGAGGGAGGGACAGGGAGAGACTCTCTAGTGGGATGCAGGCTGGTTATTCCTTTAACCCAGATCGATGAAGCAGACTGTATATTATTGGTTAAGTGGAGCTTCCCTTTATTGAGAGGCGGGGCGTTTTAAAGAGGAATTACGTTAAATGCAGGACAAGCATATATTGTCTCAGAGACTGAACATAATGAAGGCGTGTCTTTTCCAATTCGTCTAGCCCGCAGTAGTTTGAGTCATGTGATTGGCTCCTGTTCTTGCTGGTTGCCGTCCGACAACAAGGCATTGCTCCGCCGCGCTGCCCGTCTCTCAATCCATGAATGTCCTGTAGTACATGTGTTAATGCGTCAAAATAAATGTGCGTTAACACCGTTATTATGGAGTTTATCGCCAAGCCCTACTATAAACGTAATGTAAGGTGCCTTTCAAAAAGGGAATCTCACACACACCTCTTTTGTTTAATTTTAAGCCTGTCTGTTTATGTTTACAGGCTGCATGCCTGTGCAGAAGTTCTCTAACAATAACTACCAACTGTGTGTTCTCCAGATGTTCTCCCTGCCTCCTCTCAACATAGTTCTACCGGCCAGAGAAGATAAGGACTTCCCCCCCGTAGACCTAGACCTCCAGATATCACTGCTCTGCTTCAGACCCCAGCAGCTCCTTCAGGTGCACATGCACGCATGCACGCTCGCACGCACTTAATTGGCTACATTCACAGTTTTTAAGTCAAAGAGGGCAATGATTTGTTTGAATCTGCATAAAATTATATGGTGGGGGGGGGGGGGTGTTCTCTCTGGCACCATACATTGCTTATTTTCTTTATTTTCTGGCGAAGAAATAGTGTGACCTTTTTGGGCAATCCCCATTTTCACTGCTACATGCACTCGCCGCGCATACCTCAAACTGAGTCTATTAACTGCACTATACTGAAGCGGATCTCCTTGCCTCCGTCTAGGTGCTGTCCTCTCTCCTCCAGGAACAGAGGGTCGTGTTGTTTTCTGCTGATTGGGCCAGACTCACTCTGGTGGCCGAGAGTCTACTGCTGTTTCTAAAGGTCTGCTGATGTTCCAATCACAGTCCCCTTGTAAAGTCACGCACTAAAAATAGCTGTGCACTGGTCTTCATGAACAGGACAGTTTACTCAGCTTTTAACATGCTTGTGTGTTTCCCTCTTCTCATAAGGCTGATGGAAGCCTTATGAGCATTTTGTATTTTTGGTAGTGTTGATTTCTGTAAGTGATTGGATTGGTATAGTAATCTCTTTTGAAAGACTCCTGTGTGCAATGTCACTTCCAGTTTTGTGTGTTATTTATACAGCTTCATTATTAGCTAATGAGCTGTACTTAACAGCTGCCATTTGACATTCACATCTTTGTTCTCAGATCCAGGTTATGAGCAAAAGTAATGACATTGAAAAGCCTGGAATGATTTATTGAGTAATCTGTTTGGATGGATCAATGAGTCTCTACCTTCCCGCCATGTATTTGCCTGTCTTGCAGCCCATGTCATGGCAGCATCCCTATGTTCCTGTCCTGGCCAGTGGAATGCTGGACTTCCTCATGGCTCCTACTGCCTTCCTCATGGGCTGTCACAGCAGCCATTATAAAGACGTCGCTGCTGTGAGTACATACTATATACTGGGGTGAATTTAATGTTGGAAGGAGCAGGGCCTCTTGGCCACTATTCTACGACCCATTTGTGTTTGCATGGTCATGAGCAATGTTGTTTATGAAATGCGCCACCCACCCTGGCATGATACTATAGATGTCTGTAAAGCTTAACTCAGATATCGACCGCTTGCCATGTTCTACAACCTGCACAGTGGCTAACAAAGATACTCAATTCTGATAGGTTGATTCGCAGCCTAGAGCTGTCAAAAATCAACCTTGGTGCGATTCTGCATATCGGAAATACATGTTGGATTAACTGCTACATTTTATTGAAAAATGAAGGTGTTTAAAAGGCACACTCAAAATAGCAGCACGACATATTGGTATCACAAATGCGCAAATAGTTGTTGCATAGGAAAAAATCATGACATTCTTTCTATTGCACTCAGTAAATGGAAAGGCCATTTTTGGCCTTTCCATTTACCATGTCTTTATAGAAGGCTACCATTTGAAAATGGGCAGGTTTTTTTTACTTGTAATGACTAAGAATCCTAACCAATATGTGTCTAGCTATAACCTTTTATGAATTTGCAGGATGAAAAGTTTGGTTTCGCTTGAAATCTATTGATTTATCTCAAATTGATAAATAATCCTGAAACATTTTCTCACTGTAACTTTCAATGATTAAAAAAAACATTAAATGATTACAATGGAGAAATGTGGTCGTGGCCTTCCCTACTTCATGTGGTGCAGGAAACGGATGACTTGATCCTCATCTCCACATCGATGCGGGTACTGTATCCAGGTCTCAATGTGACACTGTTGGTCTGCCAGAGATCCCAATTGCTGGCGGGCAGACCTGCTTCACGCAAAGGTTCGGATTTGTTTGTAGTCGATAATAGCAGGGCAATTGTGTGGACCATGGTTTGCTGGACCGATTGCTGCCATTACGAAAGCCAGATCAGTGCGTCTTTGTGTTTCTACAGGTGTATGTCCCTGCAGCTGCACTTCCAGCTGTTTCAGTGCCAGCGATCCAGCTGCTCAGACATCAATGAGCAGAGGGCACAGAAGAGGGCATGGCAGAGCAGCCTCAACATGGACATCCAAAAGATCATGCTGGAACTCATGGTCAACATTTTCAGGTCTGGTGGTATCTGGGGAAATAATTTCGGTCAGTGTCAGCCATGAGTATAGGTTGTGGTGCTTCTTGTACTGTGGAAAAAGACAAGTCAAGCCCATTTTAGTTGCAGTCTAAAGTAACAGGCCATATATTCATGCCCCCCGCCCCCCTAAATCTAGCCCCTGACAGGGCAAGAAACGAGTCTCTCTAGAAATACTTTAAGGGAACGCAGAGGGAGCGATCCCTCCTTCCAGTGATGGATTGGAGTTCAATGGCTGCCATCATTAACATATATTGTAGGATTACAAGCAAACATTCAAAATAATTGTTATTAGTAACAGTAAATTAGTATTGTAAATGCTGGTGAGCAAGCTAGCCGTCAGAGGTTGGTAGACGTCAAGTCCCGATCACAGCAAGACACTAAAACGGACAGCATTATGGTTACAGGGGGCAGGGTGGACAATGAACACGTAGCCTAGTACTTAATCTAATCTAGTACCTATCGGCAGTAAGGGTAGGCAGGTGCGGGTCACTTTAGCTATAATGAAAGCTGAGGGACACTACTCTGAGCCAAATGACAGACGAGAGAGGTAGGTTTTAATTTGAGATTCCCTGATACAGGTGGCAGACTGTTCCACAGATAGGAAGGTGGACATGTTAAAATCTGACTTGGCAGTAATTGGAATCCAGTAGAGGTAGGAGAGAAAACGAGTGTCTGCATCCACTGCGGATAAAAATGGTCTGATTTAAGCAAAGTTAATAAGATGAATGAATGCAGTTATTGTTATACTTTTTGCATGTTGGTCAAAAGAAAGCATAGGGTTGAAAAAGTCACTAATAATTTTGATACAGGAACTTTGGGAGATGGCATAGCCCTCAAAAACACTGTGACCTCTCCAAATATTGTTTGTTGTTGCTAACGCCCTGTGCTAGTCTGCAAGTCATTTTGAGACATCCATCTATTAATTGCAGTCAGGCAATAATCAACCTTCTGGATCTGGGAGGAGTGGATTGAGCAAATTGGAATGTCGATTTGAGTGTAATAATTGTGTAGCTGTCATAGATTTCAAGGAGCAGTCGACCAAGCGCCAACCTTTGGGGTAGTCCAAAGCTTAGGTTGCCTTTTTCTAAATGAGTCTTCACAGAGAAAAAAAATGCATTCTATTGGTGAGAGAAGATCTAAACAAGAGAAGAGCCGAGGATTTGATGCCAACTTAGTAAGACGATCAAGAAGAATTCTTTGGTCAATTTTGTCAAACGTGCCTTTGAGGTCAGGCAGCACCCGGGAGCTTGCATTGCTTTCCATGGTAAGGATAGATTATTTACCTCTAGTCACAGCAATTACAATTATTGGAAAGTAGACCGTGACAAGTTCATGATAATGGGCATAGCAGGACCAACTTTTTCATTCAGGGAGATTGTTCTGGGCTGCAGAAAGTGCTGGGCTCCTTGCTTGTAGGAGGTCCAAGCTGAAGAGATGTTGTGGAGCATCAATTCCTTTCAAATGTATTTGATTTGGTGTATTCTAGAAGAATTCTAAGAATTTGCTTGCAGAGAGGGAAGATCCCTCTTTCTGAGGTTGTCCTTGTGCAATTGTATTCATTGAACCATGGCGCTAGTCTGGCTTCAGATAAGTGATGAATTCATCATTGAGACTATCCATGGAGCCCCTACAGGCAGAGAGCAGAGCAGTGGACAGGGGTTACTTATCTGCAATGGCCAGTGATGCCAGTAACGCGTTACTTAGTAACGCATTACTGGCCTCGGACCACTTTTTTCAGTAGCGAGTAATCTAACGCATTACTATTTCCAAACCAGTAATCAGATTAAAGTTACTCATCAAAGTCACTGTGCGTTACTATTTTTTTACCGGATCACCGATTGGCGTTGAGAGCGATGGAGTGGTGTGTGTGTGTGTGTGTCTGTCTGCCTGTTTGTGTGAGTGTGCGTGTGCGTGTGAAGAGTGTCTCCAAAGACTTCAATCTATCAGAGGCGAGTGTCTACCTTGACTCTCCAGAGTCCGCGCAACCAGTTGTTATTAGCAGTGGAATTAGTGTGTGTGTGTGTGGTGTGTGGTTGTGTGTGTGTGTGTGTGTGTGTGTGTGTGGTGTGTGTGTGGTGTGTGTGTGTGTGTGTGTGTGTGTGTGTGTGTGTGTGTGTGTGTGTGTGTGTGTGTGTGTGGTGTGTGTGTGTGTGTGTGTGTGTGTGTGTTGTGTGTTTGCACTGGAGCAACGGCAGCAGAGAGAGCGCGTGGGAGCCTCTACGTTATCGCCAGAGAACTAAACCCACGGGGAGGTCCGAACAGCTAGAACGCGCTGTTTACGTCACGCACGTGGAGATGTGTCCGGTGATCGGCCCGTAAAGCGCTGCGGTGATATTTTGTCTACACATTAAAATGCACGTGTGCATTTTAACAAAAACATCAATAAAACATAAAATCTCCCCCCACCGGTGGGTCTTTCTTTTCTTGATACTAATGTAGCGGACAGGACCTACGTCCGCTTAGTAAGGGTAAATCACTCTTCCCTGAATTGCTGGAAGTCAGAGGATTTAAGTCCCTAACCCCCAGACCTATTAGTCTCGGGTCTACTTTACCTGCTCAGTTAAAGTACAATAGCTTAGGCATTAGGATTTTGACCCGTCAGGGTGAAGACCTAAAGAACAGAATATCAGTGTGTGTATCTTACCCTGTATTCCCCCTAACCACTATACTTTCAGATTGAGGATGAGACGCCCCTACTTCAGAGAAGATGGGAAAACTCCACATAAAAGCAACTTTCTTGTTTCCCGCCAACCTTTTCTTGTCCCGCCCTCTCCTCTCCTCCCATTCGCCAGTACACGTGCATGCAAGTCATTGATTGGCCGAGCCTATGGCCAAGTTCGGTGGTGCGATTGGGTGAGGCTATTAGGAGGGAAAGGTTATCGTAGGGGCTACATATCAAGAAATATATGCACACTCTAGGTGTACACCTACATTCCCCCCCTTCCAAACCCTGCCACATCATAGACTTCTCCACTTGCTAAATCACAGTGAATGTTGTTTTTTTTCATACAATGTAACATCAATAGAACAAGAACAGATGTACACATGCATTCATTTCTTTAAGATTTTCGTTAGTTTTAAACAAAATCACATAACCAAACAAAAGATAACAAAGGAAAAAGGAGCTCACTTCAGAACATACCCCTCCCGATACCTCACAGGTAACTGACCCCTAGTCTTCCTCTGTGGGCGTCTCATTATTACAGACTCATTGTCTGCCTCGGAGTTATCTGCATCTTCAGATAAACCCCCCATTACAGACCCCTCCCCAGAGCTAGCATTAGAGGCTTCCCCACTTCCATGATCAGATACCTCCCCCAGGCTGCCACCCAAAACTGCCTTTGGCTCAACATCCCGCAACTCCTCTTGGCCAGCCCCCCTACCCTCGCCTGGTGTTGGTGTGTTGTGAAGGTTGTGAGGAATGCAAAATAACCCTACAGAGTTAGTGTCTGAACTGGATGCAGCTCTCTTGCGCCTGGGAGCAACTGCTTCTCTAATAGGTGTCTGAAAGGTGCAATGTTTCATCTGATTTCGATGCACTACTTTTGACGGCCCCCAAGTTTCAGGCCTGACCGTGAAGACGGGTTGTAAATGGGGTTGGTTCTGCTTGACAACTAAATATGGATCTGGCTCCCACTTGTCCTGGATCTTGTTCCTTCCACTTGGTCCATGATTCCTTCGCACTACTCGATCACCCGATCTGACAAGTGCAGCGCGTGACTTCCGGTCGTAGAGACGTTTGCGTCGCCGTGACGCATCCTGAGCAGCGTCCCCAGCAGCCTCCGCTGCCACTTTCAGCCTCTCCTGGTGGTCGAGGACCCAATCATCGAGGTTGTCAATGTCACTTGGCTCCAAATCTCTTCCCCCCAGAATGTCCTGAGGCAGTCGTGCATCTCGAACCGAAGAGGAGATAAAACGGGGAGTATCCCGTCGAGGAGTGAACATGACTGTTATAAGCCATCACAAGCTCAGGAAGATACTCCTTCCAATTGCGCTTCCTCTCTGGCGTCAAAGTTCTAAGCATATCATGCATCGTTCTATTGAATCGCTCGCATTGAGCGTTGCCTTAGGGGTGATATGGGCTCGTACGACTCTTGGAGATACCATAGATACGGCAGAGTTCTTTGATAACACTAGCTTCAAAGCTGCGCCCCTGGTCTGAGTGAAGCCTAGAGGGGCAGCCATAATACACACACCAGTGCTTGACAATGGTCCTGGCTGTTTTAGCAGACTGGTCTTTCGTGGGCACAGCCATTGTAAACCGTGTGAAAATGTCAGTCATGTCTAAAACATTCTTATAGCCACCCACAGACATTTCTAATCGGGTGTAATCCATGGCCAGCACCTCCAGAGGTGTGGTCACATTAGTGCATGTCAATGGGGCTCTGATTGTTGTAAATACATCTTTGGCAAGTGCACAACGCTTACACTGCTTCACCCACTCATGTACATCTCGGCTCATTGAGGGCCAGTAAAAACTGCGCGTCATCCGTGCAAGTGTACCCTTCTGACTAAAATATCCATACTGAACACATGTTTCCACATGGACTCCGGTAATACCAACTGGTGTACTTCTTCGCCGTCTCTGGGGTCACAAATGCTACGAAATTGGACACCCTGACGGATGCTCAGTTGATCCCATTGTCGAGGCCAGCTTTTTTAGTTCCGGGGTCATTTCCTGTAACTGGTTCTTATTGGGCCGAGCGTTACATTTCCTTGCCCTTGCTATAGGGCCCACGACAGGATCGTCTGCATGAAGTTGCTGAAGCTCCTCCCAGAAATCTTTGCTGTAACAGCAGCTTGGTAAGTCACCTGCACACTGGGCTTTCTTTCAATTGCTTTCAGTCCAGGCCATAGACAAGCACGCACTTCCTCAGCCTGAATGACCAGAAAGTTTTTATCAGTGTCGCTTACCTCAGGCTCCTGTGCTCGAGGGAGCCGAGACAGCACATCCGCATTTGTGTTCTCCCTCCCCGGCTTATAATGTACTTCAAAATCATACTCGGCTAACTGGGCGACCCACCTCTGCTCCACCGCCCTGAGGTTAGCTATCTCGATATAGCGCAGAGGATTATGATCAGTCACTACAACAAATCTAGAGTACATTAAGAAGTCCCGGAATTTTTCTGTTATTCCCCATTTAAGGGCTAGTAACTCAAGCTTAAATGCACTATAGTTCTTGTCATTTCGCTCGGATCCCCCGGAGGCCTCGACTAGCAAAGGCGACAACGCGCTCCACCCCCTCTTGCCGCTGGCTGAGCACTGCCCCCAACCCAAGAAGGCTCCCATCAGTGGTAAGGGTGAAAGGGAGTGAAAAGTCAGGGTACGCAAGCACCGGAGATGACATAAGGTGCTCCCTTAGCTTATCAAAAGCCTCTTGACACTCTCTACCCCACACAAAGGGAACAGAGTGGCCTCCACTCTCCTTCTTGCCCTTTCCCATTAGAGAATATAACGGCTTTGCTAGCTGGGCGAAGTTCGGGAAGAAACGCCTGTAGTAAGACATAAACCCGACCACTTGCCGCACATCTTTTGTACTCCTGGGCACCGGCCAATCACGGAGTGCTTTGAGCTTTTCCATGTCTACTTGAACACCCTCTGCAGAAACAATATGGCCCAAGAATTTGACCTCTGACTTTAGCAGGAAGCACTTGCTCAGTTTTAGCTTAAGCCCATGTTCCTTCAGACGATTGAATACTAGATCCAGTTTCTCACAGTGGCTATCGAAATTGCGGGAAAAAACTAGGACATCGTCCAGGTATATCAGTAACACGTCAAATGCTAGACCGCCTAGGGCTACCTCCATTAGCCTCTGAAATGTGGCAGGGGCGTTGCACAGACCAAATGGCATTCTAGTCCACTGGTATAAGCCAAATGGGGTAATAAAAGCCGTTTTCTCCGGATCGTCTTCATGAACAGCCACCTGAAAATAGCCTGCTGTCCAATCTAGCGACGGGAAGAGCTTTGCCTTTCCAAGGGCATCCAATGACTCCTCAACCCTTGAGAGCGGGTAGGCGTTCTTCAACGTGACACCGTTTAGCTTACGGCAGTGGTTCTCAAACTTTTTTCGTCATTCCCCACTTTGAACAAGTGGGGATTTTCAAGCCCCAATTCCCCCCGTCGCCCCAACAAAGATCTTGACAAATTACTTAAAATTATTTCAAATTTATTGAAATTACTAGCACCAAGTATATTAGTCATATTTTATACTGAATCAAAATCAAAAAGAGAAAATAAAATGCAGTTGTGCCATCATAACTTAATTTGCAATCTGTGCAAAAAACAAAAACAAACAAGGTGCTCTGGCACAACTCAAGTGAACTTTCCCTGCATTAGTGGCTGCAGTGTGCCTGTTTTGCACTGCACATCCTTTCAAAACGGGGTTGCAGGCTGGAAACTGCCACTCTCAAGTCATGCTCAATGTTGAGCTGAGATCTGTACTTCGTTTTCAGAGAAGCAACAGCTGAAAAGCCTATCTCACAGAGATATGATGTGGCAAAGGAAAGAAGGATGTACAAAGCTCTCTGCCCGATGAGGGGATATTCCCTCTCCACTCCAATCCAGAACTCACTAATGGCGCATTTCCACTAGCACGGCTCGGCTCGGTACGGCTCGGCTCGGCGCACTATTTGCGTGTTTCCACTAGCACGCAGTACCTGCAACCGGGTACATTTTTGGTATCACCTCAGCCCTGGTTCCAAGCGAGCCGAAGCGTTACTAAAACGTGACGTCAGCCGACTGCCTTCCACTGATTGGCCGATGAGTGTCGTCACTGGAAGCATCATAACCGCGCGACGACCGTCTAGAATGTAAATAAAAACAAGACGCGAGACAAGACACCACTTTTTACTGCTTTTTGACTTGGAATGAGATGGCTTCTCAGAAAAAATCCACTCCTTGGTCGGTGGAGGAGGTCCAGACGTTCCTGACTCTGGTTGCCGAAGAACGGATTCAGAGGGAGCTCGACGGCACCACGCGTTGTTGTTGTTCTGTCATCCGGATTTGTACGTTGCTCGGCGCCGTGTAAATGACGTCACAGCGGTTTCGCGCAGCCGTGTTATGACGACCCCGCCCACGTCGAGGAGGCACCAGTTGTAATGGAAACACAGCCGAGCCGTGCCGAGCCGTATCGAGCCGAGCCGTGCTAGTGGAAATGCGCCATATAAAGTGTGAGCTGTGACACACTCAGCACATCATTGCGCGTATCACGCGTCATAGAATCGGCAATTTTTCCATAGGGATCCATTGGTTTACAGCGCGCTATAGCGTCACGCGTACACGCGTATCAGCAGGCATTTACTCGCAGGCGCGATAGGAACGTATAATATAGGACGTACTTTATTTGTCATTGCAATAATTAAACATGAAAACAATCTCGTTGCAATAGAAAAATATATTTCAGTCATACAACATAGCATAGAGACGAGATACAGAATGATTATGATCAATAAAACCTCCTACCTGCTGTGCACTGAATGGCTGCAAACCCAGGATACTGAGACCGGAAGGTATTTCTGAAACATTTCTCTCAGAGAAGAGATGTGCTGCTTTATACACAGGATCACTGTGGTGGCTCCAGTATGAATGGTTACAGCAACTTCACTCAAAGACATCTACATTTTGTTGATCGAGACGTCTGCCCCATGCCTCGAGTTTTCGGGAGAATGCAGTGATCTTGTCTGCCAGGTGAGGTAGGTGCTTGTCTTTGCCTTGAAGCTGAAGATTTAATTCATTCACTGCAGCAGTCACATCGTCTGAGTAGCGCCAGCGTCAACAGACGCTTGTGTGTCGCTGCATAGATGTAAGCTGTAAACCTCAGCCTCATGGTGGAGTCAGGTCAGGACAATGAATTGGTCCTCTTCAGCCTGGCTCAAATCAGCAGGCACTGCAGATAGAATAAATATAGGATTACTTTATTTGTCATTGCATAATAAACATGAAAAAATCTGTTGAATAAAATATATTGTTCAGTATACAACATAAATACTAATATATGATTATGATCAATAGAAACCTACCTGCTGCACATGAATGGATCCATAACCCAGGGCATACTGAGCACCTGGGAAGTATTTCTTGAAACATTTCTCTCAGCAGATAGAGATGTGCTGCTTTATACACAGGAAACAACTGTGGTGGCTCCAGTATTAATGCTGTCACAGCAACTTCACTTCAAGACGACATCTACATTTTGTTGATCGAGACGTCTGCCCCATGCCTCGAGTTTTCGGGAGAATGCAGTGATCTTGTCTGCCAGGTGAGGTAGGTGCTTGTCTTTGCCTTGAAGCTGAAGATTTAATTCATTCAGCTTGCCAATCACATCGCTGAGATAGGCCAGCTTCAACAGAAATTGTTCATCGCTGAATTTGCTTTCAGCCTCGTACATGCGCTCCTCCTCCAAAAAAAGCTGAATCTCCACTCTCAGCTCAAAGACGCGCGACAACACTTTGCCCCTGGAGAGCCACCTTGCTTCGCTGTGAAACCGCACAGATGTATGATCAGCTCCCATCTCCTCACAAAGTGCAGAGCAGTCGTGCTTTCAGGGGTCGAGTTTTGATGAAATTTACATGCCCACAACCTCTGTTAAAGACTTTGTTTAGTTCGGGGCTGAGCTGTCTTGACGCAAGCGCTTCCCTATGAATGAC
Source organism: Melanogrammus aeglefinus (assembly GCA_900291075.1). Lineage (NCBI taxonomy): Eukaryota > Metazoa > Chordata > Actinopteri > Gadiformes > Gadidae > Melanogrammus > Melanogrammus aeglefinus. Next base: position 169,184 of record OLKM01000820.1, read on the forward strand.
ACAGTGCGTCCAGTGCGCATCTGGAGCAACCTTCTTGATAAGTGCCTGCAGCCCGTTTCTTTTCCCTGCCATGGTCTGTGCGCCATCAGAGCAAAAGCCCACACAATTTTCCCATTTAAGATTGTGTTCTTTTAAGTAACTGTCCATGATCTTAAATAGTTCATCAGCCGTGGCTCTCTTTTTTATGTATTTGCAAAACAGCAAATCCTCACACATTGACTCGCTGTTCACAAAGCGGACATATGAAATAAACAAGCTGTCTTTATTGCTGTCGGTAGCCTCATCCACTTGCAATGCAAAACGTGTTTCTTTTATTTTTTGAATGAGTTGATCTTCAAGATCATTTGAAATGGCACATATGCGCCTCGCAATTGTGTCATTTGAAAGAGGGATAGTTTTAAATTTGGCTGTGCTTTTCTCATCCATCATAGCTATCACCATGTCAACAGCAGCGGGCAAAATCAGCTGCTCAGCAATTGTATGTGGCTTTTTGCATTGCGCGATTCTGTATGCAACTTTGTATGAGGCAATTTGTGCTTGACAGTTAACTGACGCAGCCTTTACCATGCGTTGCTCCTGATGTCGATATTCTGCCAATTTTCTTTTAAAGAAATCCAGTGGCTTGGTAGCGTGACTGGGGTGTGTTGTCTTCAGGTGCCTCCGTAATTTGTTTGGTCTCATGCTGTCCGCTGCTAACGGCTTCAGACACAGAACACACATTGGTCTCTCCTCTGCACTGACCACTGAAACCGTAAATCCGAGACCAATATAGCTTTCGTCATATTTTCTTTTTGGTTGGATTTTTGATTGACTTGGCCCCTCTGTCTGGTCTTGTGTGTGTGATGGTGGCGCTGGCTTTTTTGTGGTCCGTGTCACAAATTTATCCATGTTTCTCACAGTTACCGGCTAATTTGTTGTCCCGCTCATGGATGTATTATAGTAACGGTCCCGCTGCAAATATTGGCCCGCTACAATTAACATTCCGACGTCAATCATTGTTTTTGCACTTTAGTTCCAGGTTACAATTTTCTGTCTCCTAATGCTTTTTAATAATTGTAGCTATTAATTATTAGGCTATTACTTGGTGTGTGTGTGTGTGTGTGTGTGTGTGTGTGTTTTGTTTAGAGTGAATTATCTTTATTGTCAATAGCATTTACAGTAAGATAGGTGTGAAATTGAAAATTTCCTCCTGTTTGTCGCGCCCCACCTGTCATGTCTCCGTTCCCCACCAGTAGGCGCGCCCCACACTTTGAGAAGCACTGGTTTACGGTAATCACAACAGAACCGTACGGATTGGTCTGGCTTAATGACAATTAACGCAGGGGAGGCCCACGGGCTGCAGCTTTCTTTGAGTACACCCTGTGCAACCATATCCTGCACGTGTTTCTTAAACTCTTGAAATATGTGTGGAGGTATACGCAGATGCCTTTGCTTAATTGGCCTTGCATCTCCAGTCTGAATACGGTGGGTCACCGTGGTGGTGTACCCAAAATCACTTTTATGCTCTGAGAACACACCCCTATTTTTCTTGAGAAGGTTGTCCAGCTTCTGCACCTGAGGTGGCGTCAGACCCTCGAGATTGGCATGTACAGGAACAGACAGTAGTTCATCCCCCTCTACTGACTTCACCTCTCCACGGCTGACCTTCCTCACGTACACTTCTCCATTCTCCTCCTCTACGGACACTACTTCCCTTGGTACAATCACATCGGGTTTACTCAACTCTGCCACTCTGCATCTTGGGAACAATTTGATGGGCTTCTCACTTGAGTTGAGTATGCACACTGGGACCTTCGCCTCCGTAGCCTGGGCCAGAACATTGGCCACCAGTAGACCTTGAGGGAGACTGGCACTGGCAGATGCCTCAACCAGCACTTTGCATGTTACTCTGGGTGTTTCTCCTACAGCGACCTTCGATCACCTTTTCACTGAAAGGGGGGATGATGACAGCCTGTTCCCTGCAACTTTTACGAAACCCCATCCGTCCGTTTGGACCCACACACCGTTCCTCTTCGTCCATGGTGGCCAGTATACGGCGTAGACTGGCATGGCCGGGTTGTGGAGTACCTCGGTCCAGCTTCTTAATACCCTTGAAATCAGTCAGGAAGCCCTTGAGCTCTCCAATTACATTCATCCCTAATATACCAGGTGCTTTTCCCCTTTCCTTTTTGCCACTGCAACTGTCCTTCTGCACAAAAACACACAGACCCTTCAAAAGCTTGCCCAACAACTGGTATTTCAAGGCCATTGGCCACTGTTAGACGAACCCATTTAGCTGGTGACAGACAGCATTCGGTCCCCTGGAAATGTTCCCTAAAATAGCTCTCTGGAATGGTAGTGACCTCGGAACCAGTGTCTAAAAGGCAGCTGATCTTTACACCATCTATCAAAAACATCAATTGTGAAGTACTCCCCAAAAGCACCACTAGAAGTTGCAGAGTCCCTCTCGTTGGCCTGGGTAACAGCTCTAATGCCAGCTGAAGCCAAATCACTAGGGCCCTGTGTGTCGCCTTCGACTTGGCTCTCTGTTGTGGCAACAGCTGCCATATTTACCCTATGCTCTGCTGGTTTACCCTGCAGACACATGCGGCTTGTGTGACCAGGTTGATTGCAGGAATAGCAAATGAGTTGCCCTTCGTCGTCTCTTAGAGGTGGTCTAGCAGGTCTAGTAGGCATTGCAGCCTGTACCTGCCATGAACTGCTTTGAAGAGCTCCTCCTGGCGGGCAGCAAGACTTTGGATAGCGTCGTAGAGTGATGTCAAGGTCAGTGGAGAAGATGCTTCTTCAGCAGCTGTTGCATGAACCGCTCCTCGCACTGGGCCTCTGGCTGCAGCTTCGGGGGCTTCTTCTTCTTCAGACCATGTGATGGCCGCATTCATCTCCAATGTTATTCATTTCTCCTGTCTCTTCTCTTTGTTTCACGTCGTAAGAAGTCATCTCTTAGCCCAAGTACAAATTGTTCCTTCAGCATTTTGTCCGGATCTCGCCGTTTCAGCTTACGCAGTTTTTCCTGAAGATCATAAGCATATGTGCGTATCTTTTCACCTTGCTCTTGCTTCCTGTCATAAAACTCTCTAAGGCGTGCACCAACGTGGACCTTGTCACCATATGTTTTCTCCAGAACATCAAAGACTTTTGTAACATCAGTATTTTCTTCACTTAGCAGATATCTAACCGTCAGTTTTGCCTCTCCCTTGAGGTGCTGTCTGAGCAACTCGATTTTATCTTCTTCTGGGACTCTGGCTATCTTGAACTAGACTTCATGGATGCTACCCACTCCTCAATGCATGGTTCACCTTGGGCTGGGCTGCCAGCCGAAAATATGTGTTTGCTGTACGGTGTTTGCAGATGCATTTATTTAAATACAACTTATTAACGCTGTATCAGCTACTACAGTGCCTACTACAGTGTTCATTCATGCAGCCTCTATGGAAAAAAAATGTTTCCACATTGTCATCATCATAATATTTAAATTAGGAAAATCGTTTGCATGTTTGCTCTGTATAGCCTAGTGGTGTGTAAGCTTATGTTGCAGTTCCGACCTGCCATGGTACGTCAAAATAACAACACCAACTGTGCTATTCGCTAGTCCACTTAGACCAGGTATTTGTCGGTCAGCGCAACTGCTTTATCGGTCTGCAAGATGGCTCCATGTATCATTTCCGCCAGAACACTCCTTTGCTTTTCGCAGACACGCCTCTCAGGGTGCAAACTAGCAAAGATACATGCGTCGGTGTAGAAAGTCAATTGCGCTGGATGCAAGATAGGCCCCCATTGTCTTTCCATCATTGTTGGCAGGGTGATAGACTAACTGTGAAGCCAGCATGTCTGTGGACAGAAAGCCTGTGCGAGAGAATCAGCAAAGTGTGGAGTGCAGTAAATGACGAGACAAGAGACGAAGATGGGTCGAGTCAGCTTTACTCTCCACTTCAAATAAAACACGTGTTACTCCAGCATGAGTTCAGAACGTAACTGCCGTAAAACAGAACTAACGTAAAACCAGAACGGTCGTAAAACGGAACGGTTATCCAAAAACCCTTTTCCTTCAAAGGTACAGTCCCTTGGTGAATGTCTTAGCATTGTAGTTGTGGGTCACCACAAAAGGCTGATTATCAGGTTTATTCACATGAATGTTAATAAATTCCCAATTAGCAGAACATTGTCCGAATATTTAACATGATCGGCTGCCAATTCCGAGAATTCATCCCCAAAAAGTGATTTGAGACCCAGTGGGCCGTAATCTAAACAGAATTAATCTGTAATGGTTATTATTTGTTTGATAGGAAGGAGGAGCAGAAGGCAAGCACCTGTATGAATGTATAGTTATAACCTTAGGATGATTTTCAAATTACAGGTAAGAGCCACACCACCCACTTTTTTTTGGAATATCAAGATACTTGAGTGTGAAACATAGTTTTGTGTGGTAGATACATGAAATTAACATGTCTGGTTTTAGCCAGATTTTCACGTAAACCTTGGAAATCCATCTTATTTTCTACAAAAAGATCCTGAAAGAAGGGTGATCAGATATTCATGAACACAATTTTGAGATCTTCAGATTTATTTGTGTCGGAGGGTTTTGGGGATACCACCCGGCTCTGAGGACGTGGAATTGGAGGAGTGGCAATGAGACTTTAGCAAATTGGACGGTTTGACTGGTATTATTAACGTGGAGACGCCTCACCCAGGCCCTGGTCTAAACTATATAATGCCAGCCAACGGTTTAGGGATATTCATCTACTATAACGCTCGTCCTTACCCCTTGCAGGTAGAGGGCCAGACATGATCAAGCAGTATTTTGAATTTTTTTGAATATAAGCCTGGTTTTATGAATGTTATATTTTTCTTATTTATTGACGAGATGTTCCTCATTCCTTATCAAAGCTAAGTCTTTCATTATAAAATGTTTAAGTCTATTAAACAATATTCACAACTGTTTCAATGTTATGTGTTACCTCCAGGGACGTGAGCAACCATCTGAACTTTGAACACAGAGTGTTTAACAGTGAAGAGTTCCTCAAAACCCGAAAGCCGCCTGAAATGCTTTTCTACAAAATGGTGAACTATTAGTTTTCTTTCGCGCTCGCTCTCCCACTTTCTCTTGTATATGTATATTATTTGTGGTAACCCGGCTCTGTGAGTGTCCTGCCTTCCACCCAATTAACACAAGTTGGCAAAATGCATTTTAAACCTGCCTCAACCGAGTGTCTGGGCGCTTTCCACTTCCTGCTGCTCAGGTGTTTCCCATGAATGTGGTTTACTTATTTATTTTTGTATTTGCTCGAGGGAATCATTTCAAGCAAGCACGGTTATATTTGGGGTTGCATTGTATGGATGCGTTCTTGCGAGGGTAAGTCTAACTGGAACTGCTGACTGACTGGCTTTCAAATCTAAATGTATAAAAAGGGCAAGAAGTATCATGCATTTAGTCAGAGGCAAACCTCATGTGGAAAACTCCATGTAGAGACCTCCATGCTCCTAACCACTTCATTGACCACTTGTTGTTCTGTGCCATAGGTTTTGGAGACCCACGTATTTCATTTTTTTCTGAAAGATCGCCTTAACAGAAAGATGGACTCTTTTGCTCGCATGGAGCTCCACACACGCTCAGAGATGCAGAGGTCAGTAATACGCTCACCTTTCTCCTCATCAGCCCTCCACTCATCGAAGCTGAAATGTACAGCGCAACCGGATGCTAATTGTCTTCACACCTGAGGGGTATTAAACCCCAGACAACTCACTTACCATGTCCTATTTTTTGCAAGCAAGGTTGAATAAATACACTCCACCCCAATACAAGGTGCTGCGCTCCGCAACGCGCTCTGGTGTGTTGAGGCAGAAACACTAGACTCTTTGCATATCTTTAGCTAGCACTGAAATGTAATGAAATTAATAAAGAATGCTAATTATCTTTCTGATGTATTTACAAACTCTAAATAATTCTCATTCCCAGACACTTTTTCTTCTTTTTTTGTAAAGTACCTCACGCGTTCAGTATAATGGTATTGAATGTATACTGTGGAATTTAACTTCTTCAACACATACTGTATTGCTTTGTAGGTTGAAGTGCATGGTGGTGACCCCTCACAGGCCCACCATGCAGGAGATCCAGGCCCGCAGGACCAGCTGCCACCCTGAAACCATACTTAACAAGAGGCTCGGCATGAGCCTTCCAAACCTGGGGGACCACCCACAGGTCACTCTCCAGACACAGACCTCCCTCACCAAGATCCTTATATATGACCCCAGTAAGACACACACACTCGCTCACTCACTCACTCAATCACACACCATGTTTGGTTGGTGCTTTCTTTAATAATTCGCAGTGCCCTTTTTTTAACCACAAAAACGTTGTTTTCCTAGCCTGTCAGGCTATCGGTGCCCCAGTTGGTTTCAAAATGCTGCAGCTGAGGAAACATGCATTTTCTTGTCAAGTGTGACCGTCTTATTTTATAATCTGCCTGTTTGAATGGTGTGTGTGTAAAAAAAGAAAAAGAAGTATCAAGATATATTCTCTTGCCTTCCCTTCCCTATTTCTCCATCCTTTCGGGCTCTTTGAACATTTCATTGTCTTACCCTGCTCTCTTCACCCCTTTCAACTCATTCCTCCCATCTCATTGCCTTCACCGACTCTCTCTCTCTCTCCCCCTAGTTTTGCGGAGTCCTCCGAAATGCATGAGGGTCTTTAAACTGCCAGAGCTCCCTGCCTCCCTGTCACTCCTCTCCATCCAGAGGTTCTACAATGAGTTGATCCTGCAGCTTGGCAAGGCCATGTTCTGTGTCCCGCCCGAGAACTCTGCACTGCTGGCCAGGTACACGACCACTCTACCTGCAGTGGGTCTTAGTATTTGTGTATCTTGTATATCTATATGTGTGTCTGTATTTGTCCCCATGTTATACCAGTCAAAATAAATGGTGAACTAAAACCAACAGTACTTGTGTCTGTGCAGGTTCTGTTACCTGCGTGGTCTCGTCAACACCTTGTGTTCCCGCCGCCTGGAGGCTCTGAGGGATTTCCAGAACCTGTGTAAGACGGACACGTCCCTCTTCCCCACCCAGCTGGTGGCCTCGCTGGTGGACTCGCTGCTCCTGGAGGAGAGGCAGCTGGCCGAGCGCCGGCCCGAGCTCAAGAGTCTTTTCCTCAAGGTCTCACGGAAACACCTACCCTCACTGTTTAGACATCATATTAATCATCATATAATAATCTGGTTGAGTTACATTGCATTCACTTCTTAAACTGTATTTGACTTTGTCCTTTGTTTTTGTTTATTGATGATCATAAAATAATATTTTTTCCCATTCTTCAGTGAATTGTGAAATCAGTTCTTCAGTTATTATTTTGGGTTACATTTTTGCTGTACTGTCTCCTACTGAACATAATATATTCCTATTGTCATCTGCCACTCATTTAAATTGAAAAACTTGCAAAACTTGGCTGTAATGGCGGCTATGATGCCAGCTTATGTGATGAGTTCTCTGTGTCCTCTCGTCAGGTGAAGACCGACAACGAGCGAGTTGCCATCCAGCCTGACGACCACGTCAAGAAGTTTGAGCTCCCAAAGAGCTGCCTGGGGCGGGAGGCCTTTGTGCGCTGCGTCCAGGAGTCTGGAATAGTGAAGGATGGGCCCACCATCCAACGTCTGTTTGACGCTCTCACTGACCATGGTAACCAACAGGTGTGTGTGTGGTGTGTGTGTGTGTGTGTGTGGGTGGGTGTGTGTGTGTGTGTGTGTGTGTGTGTGTGTGTGTGTGTGTGTGGAGAGATGAAGGTGGTGTGATTCACATGTAAAGGAATGTAGCCCCTCGCATGGCAAGAACAAGCTCTTAATAAGCAAGGAAGAAATGTTGAGAAGGAACGCAGTGTGGGATCCATCCTCCCAGGGTTAAGAGTGCAATGGGTGCCATAGTTGACATGCATAAAAGTAATGCAATGCAAGCAAACATTTTTTAATCATTAAGGACATTTCTTAGTCCATAGTAGTAGTCTATAGTCTATAGTAAATAAATGTAAATGGACTGCATTTATATAGTGCTTTTCTAACCATTGGCCACGTCAAAGCGCTTTACAATATTGCCTCACATTCACCATTCACGCACACATTCACACACCGACGGCGGAGTCAACCATTCAAGGCGCCAGCCAGCTCGTCGGGAGCAGTTAGGGATAGGTGCCTTGCTCAAGGACACCTCGACACCTCGGCTAGGAAGAGCCGGGGATCGAACCAACAACCTTCAGGTTGCCAGCCAACCCCCTCTACCTACCTGAGCTACTGCCACCTACAGTGATGGGGTGCTAGCTAGTGTGCAAGCTGGTAGCCTTCAGGGGAATCCAGGCATCTAGTCACAGTCACCGTAACACATGATAGGGCAGGGTGGACGGTGCCAATCAAGTGCCTATCAGCAGCAGGGTTAGGCCAGGGCCGGCCAACCAAGCTGCAACCAACCAAATAGTAAAGAGATAGGTCTTCAGATTGGATTCGCATTTCTCAGCAGGGACAACTTCTCTGAATACAGGTGGCAGACTGTTCCATAGTTAGGGCGCTCAATAGGAGAAAACTCCTTCATGCTGATTTAATTTTTATCTTTGGCATCAAAGAAGCCAGCTCCAAGACCGGAGGGGCTGAGAGGGGCTGATTAGGACAATTAGGACCACTAAGGTCCTCCAGGAAGGATGGTAAATGCGTGAACAAGTCGACCAAGGATTATTTTGCAGTGTTTTGGTCTAATTTTTAAGATAAGCTCTAAACCAGGGTTAGGCCACCCTTCCCAAGCACGAAAGGGCCTCTTTTTGTCTTTTAACATATTCTGAGTACTGGCCCGGTTGGCGGTAAACAATAGCTGAAAATAAGGAATCGGAAATGTTTTTAGTTTAAGAGGAATTGAGAAGCAGTAGGGAAGCCCCTGAATTTTTTTTGTTTCAGATGTTGGTTTAATGGTAGGCGTAGGTCTGCTTTTAACAAGGTTTCGCATCGGCCCAGGATATCTTCTTAAAAAAAATATATCAATCATATTTTTAAAGTTTGGTTACCACTTAGCTCTGAGGACGGGGAATTCAAAGAAACTGAGATTTCTGCAGAGAATGCTCTGTGCCCTGCCACGTCCCTGCCATGTTAAATCATGGAGGTTCCTCAGTGCTAGCATTATATGCTACATCCCCCTGGCTAACTAGCTTAATTAACCTATCCAGTGTTCTAGAATCTGCAATGATGGTTAGTTTGTTGCTAGCAGGTTAGTGCCAACAGGTCTGGCCCCATGCCAGCTCCCTAACATCAGCTTTGATGTGGCGAGACCCAAACCAAGTAAGCAACTAAAGTTAGCTGGTGTGTATGCCAGCTAGTCTCCTATGCCAAGCATTTTCAACCCCAAGAGAATAGACTTGCGAGTAGGGCTGCCTTCCGTCTTAAGTTGCACTATCGACAGGGTTCGCTTGACTGACCTATTGCTTATGCTAGTGCTAATTTTGCAAGCCCGCCTTGTGGGTGTCTTCTCTATACTTTCTGGAGTGTCTGTCTTTCGTAGTAGACCAAAAGACAGTAGTTCAAAGTTGGTGGATTTCTCTAAATTATTCAACATTTGGGTTTTTCCCTGCAGAGCTTTCAGCAGTCAAAATGCTGTGGTCTTATAATTCCTTGTCTGTCTGTCAGAGATATTCCTTCTGTCAGGGAGCATTTCATTCAAAGTCCCCTCTGTGTAAACAACAAAGTGATTTGAGCATAACATTTAAATATCTCAAATTTTTGGGGTGGTATCATCCCAAATATGTATTTGGGATTTAGATAATAAATACCATGATTAGAATCAGTGCACAACCAAATTATCCTAGGAATTCCACAAGTGAGAAAAACATTGAGGATCATGCAGACAAGCTCATGTTTTTTTTTTAAACCCCTGAATGTAGGTTTAACGTCATGGTTGGGAATTAAATCATACATGGAAGCGATAATGGCACAAAAAATTATAAAACCAGACAGGCATTTCACAGTGCATTTCCATTCTTGCCTAAACTGAAAGCATGCTAATGTGTTAGGGACGGCTGGGTTGGGACTGCCGATGCTGTTTTCAGAATAAAGGTCTCTGGTGGTGGCTTTACCTTTACTGGGTTTACATCGACGATTGTTAACAGTTTACATGGATGATTTGGTTAGCAGATGCTTTTATCCAAATGGATTTAAGTGTATGACGATGTCTTTAAAGTGCAATTGAACACCTGTTTCAGCTCGAATTGAAACACTTGGAAGGACAGGGCTGTGTTATTCCCATGAATACGACCGACTTAAAGGCACTTCACTTTACCTTTTAAAAAAAAACTAAAAAAAACGTTACCTGCGTTTGGAGCTGAGTGGAATGTTCACAAAAATTGGATTTTACTCCTGTTTTCCAAATTGTGTGTGTGTGTGTGTGCGTGTGCGCGTGCTTTCTAGTCGATGAGAAGCAGGTGGACCCCACCCTCTTCAAGGATGTCTACACCTTCTGGAAGGAGGCTGAGGCGCAGGACATGGACCTGCCCCCCGAGGTCGTGGACCGCCTGGACAATAACGAGTGTGTCTACAAGTTGTCTTCCTGCGTCAAGACCTCCCATGGGGTTGGGAAGATCGCCATGACCCAGAAACGCCTCTTCTTGCTCCAGGAAGGACGACCGGGGCTCTGGGAAATAACCAGGTTCAGAGACATAACGGTGACCGAAACGGCACATGCTAATGTCTTTGTCTTGGGGTGGTTGCTGTCGTCGTTGTTTGTCATCTGGCATTGACTTCATTGTCTTTGATGCATTGTGTTGTGTGACGCCGAGTCCCTCCTGACTTGTCCCTCCCATAGCAGGAGGTGAAGATCTCGTCGTCACCCTTCCTCCTGCTGCGCGTCCCCTCCCTGTGCATCAGGACGTCGTGCAGAGCCGAGGGCTTTGAGGCCAACCTGAAGACGGAGACGGGCCTCTGGGACCTGGTGGTCCGAGAGATGTGGGCGGGCCGCAGGATGGCCGATCAGCATAAGGTGCTCCTCCACTGTCACGCTATGCCCTGCCCATCGCCCAAGCTAGTCACTCCATAGGACCGCTGGATTCAGTTCAGATTACTAGACGACTAGTACTACTAGGTTTACTAGATTAGCCTGCATGGGCTAATCCAAAAGGAGTATACATGTGAACAAAATGGATTACACTTACATTATTACATCATTATCTGAATTGTTAACATTAATCATTTAAATGTATTTTCCTTTTTGCATTATGTAAGTGAATAAAATAATACATTTTGCTGGTTGGCCACCATTCCAATCACTTACTGCATACACACCCACCTGTGTGTTTTGCCTGCAGGACCCCCAGTACATGGCCCAGGCCCTGACCAACATGCTACTAATGGATGCTGTGGCGGGTTGTCTGCACGGCCAGAGGTCAATCGGCTCTGCCTCCAAACTGGCCTACTTCGACAGGATCAAGCATGAAGGTGTGACTTCCGTCTCACCTGAAGGGTCCTGGGGGGGTGTAGGCGAGGGGGCAGTTTAGACATGCACCGTTTCACCTTGTTGTTTACTATGTAGTCATGTGTGATGTAATGACACAAACTGAAATCCAACTGACTCAGAAACTCAGAAACAAGAGTACAGTATAGAAGAATACTGTAAGTTTACATTGTGTTTTAGTGTTATTGCAGGGGCTGTGTTTGGGTCCACAGATGCTACTTTTTCTGAATGAAAATGTCTCCTCTCTCTCTCTCTCTTTTGGATTTGTTTCTGAATTATGGCTTTCATATGTTTGTTTGTATTTGTTGTGTTCATTCATGTACCAGTGCCCATGATGGTGCCTGAGGCCACGTCTCAGACTCTGAAACACAAGATCAACCCTTCACAGGACCTGGCTGAACCACAGACTGTGCATGTTCTGCTGTACACACCAGGTCAGGCTCCACTCTCCGGAAATAACTGGACACACCAATTTCACATGGACTTTTCCATCAAGGCTTTTTTAAACAAGGTGTTCTCCCTCTCCCTCTCCCTCTCCCTCTCCCTCTGCAGGCCAGCTGAGCTGCAGCGACACGGAGGAAGGTGGGAATCCCAAGTTGTGGGTGGCTCTGAGCGGGGGCCGCGTGGTGGTGTTCGACGCAGCCAGCTGGTCCATGCTGCAGGACTGCATCCAGGTCGGGAACGCTCAGCTGGTAAGAACCCCTTTGGGCTGGTGTAATGCTGAGGCTGCTTGTTTAACGAGAATAACTGCTGCTGAATCGTTCAAAAGAACAAGATGGTGGCATCTTGTGTTGCTAACATGCACATGCTGACACTGGTTTTGCTTCTTGGCAAGGTTCTTTGAAAGATTGTAAAGAAGTTTTGTAGTTTCACAGAGTATATATGTATATATTTATAACCACTGACATGACATAATATTATATTAAATAGCATTACCTTACATGGCCCACCATACATGACCCCTTGTGCATTGACCCTTTGCTCATCAAATTCTTCATACGAATCAGGTCGATACGAGCATGAGTTAAAGTAGATGTTCCATCTAGGTATAGTATTTTTAACAAAAGGCGACTTTTATTTTTATTTGAATTGCCTTGGAAGCGTATTCCAACCTGTCTTTGCTTTCTGTTTACCGTGCTGTGTGTAGAACTGCATGCTGGGAGTTGGACAGGACCAGGTGTGGATTGGCTCTCAGGACTCTGTGATCTACATCGTCGACCCACGCAGCATGTCTTGTAGCAAGCAGCTCACAGAGCACAGGCACGAAGTCACCGGCTTCGCCGTCTACAAGTAAACACGCATGTATTAATTCAGACATGCATGTATTGATTCAGACATGCATGTATTAATTCAAATGACGATTAAGATATAGAACAAAATCGTACATTTATAAGATTAAATGTTAAAAGGGGCCCTAGTAACCACTAGATGATTTTGATTAGCTATAACAAGCAGTTCAGTTACGCCATGTGTGGATGATGGCTGAGCCAGGCAAATTGGACTCTGTGGCTGGAGAAGGGTCTATTTGCCCGCTACACGACACACTTACTTTAATACAGGAAACACATCCATCCCTTTATGACACACACCCCTGCACTACATGACACACCCACTTTACTACACAACATGCCCACTTTACTACACGTCACACCCACTTTAGTACATGACACACCCCTTCACTGCATGACCCACTCCTTCACTGCATGACACACCCCTTCACTGCATGACCCACCCCTTCACTGCATGACACATCCCCTTCACTACATGACACACCACCTCACTGCATGACACACCACCTCACTGCATGACACACCACCTCACTACATGACACACCACCTCACTACATGAACCGCCCCCTTTACTACATGACACCTCCCCTTTACTCCATGACACACCCACTTTATTACATGACACTTCCCCCTTCTCTACACGACACACACCCTTCACTACATGACACCCCTCCTTTCCTACATGACTCACTATGGCAATTTTTATAGTCAAATGTATCAAGCATGCAGATGGGAAAGTCAAGCACGCTGGGAGCACATTGAGTACAGGTGGAAAGAGACCTGAGCAGGCAGAATAATGTTGAGGGTGAAGAAGAGCCTATCAAACCCGCAGAGCGTTGAGAAGTCAGTGAAAATGATTGTAGGGCTTGAAGGTAGATTTGAGCCAAATAAATGACGCTCTGGGGATGCCTCATTGACCACAGCGCTCTATCAAAACCTTCCTGCACTCGCTTGACCTTCTCTTTACGTGCTCCCAAAACCAATTTTATCAGAATAATTGAAATAGACCTTATGGGCCAATCATAACTCTGCCTTTTGTTACAATGCAATTGATTGGCTATCCCCGTATCCCAGCTCATACATCTTGGTGGACCACATCCCTAGTCTGAGTCACGAGAGGATGTATGAGGATTGCAAAGCTAATCAACATTACACCGGTTCGTCAAAAACTGCCACCTCGTGAGAAAATCTTGATCTCCCAAGTTCACATTGTGTCTCTGTACAGATTGGTCTGGCCTTGAGCCTGTTGAGAACCTGGTCCAACAATGTAGAAATGATAGGCCCAACCGGGGCTGGGTTGAGGGAGTGTCAGTCCATAACGAACAAGGAACACCAACGAAGGAATAACAATGGTGAGCTGTAGCAATCTACAGGGCAATGAAAGAGTTTCCTCCGAAGGAGATGTTTGAACCAATATCTGCATGGAAGGATTTTCTCAGAGGATCATTTGTTTTTGCTTTACTTCCAACCGGATTCAGCAAGAGCGAAGAGAGCGAGATCACCCCTTAGTACTTCAATCTCATTGGCTGGGTTCACTGTATGGCCTCGCCCATATCTGGAGATCAATTGCTGATCAATTGCTGTCCAACCAAGGCCAGGCTGATCCATTGGATAATGCAACTTTATTACCCGGGTGGTATCGCCCGGCTAAAAATACAGTATAAATACATTTTAAAGGGGTGATATCATGCTTTTTCCCTTTGCTTCAGACTGTTAAGCGATGTATGTGTTCATGTTTTACGTTTGCGAGGCTAGAAAATTCTACATACGAGCCAGGGGGGGTATTCACTCGCACCGAGAACACCCCTCAATAAGTGCGTGAAACGGCTCATTTGCGCTCAAGCTTCCGTAACAGTGTGACGTCAGACAGGGGCGGTGCTGAAGTGCAGAAATCCCGCCTCCCGGGTACACGCAATGTTTAAAACTTCTCTGGGGTGTGAATGTGCAGTCAGACGCGCAAATGGGATCTTTAAAGCCTCCTAAAGCCCTCGTTCCGCTGTGTTCAGCGAGCAGCCGTACTCCTGCAGCGCTGAGGGCGCCATCCTGCTGTGGGACGCCTCCAGCCTCACAGTCAACCGGCAGCTGCTGCTCCCATGTGACCGGCTCTCCTCCATACAGATCCACACCGGCATGCTGTGGTGCTGTACGTACAGAAGCCATGTGTGTGGGTGGGTGTGGGTGTTGGTGTGAGCGATATAGTGCTGCACATCTCGTGTATGACTAAATGCAGTCCCTTTGTTTTGTGCTCTACTGTGATAATTGTCACAGGAGAGCTGCAGTCTCATTTGTCGGATCTTCCGGAGTGTATGACACAAAAAGGGTGTTGTTGCAGGTTGTGGTGACAGCATTGTGGAGGTCAGACGGAATGGTGCACTTCAGAGGAGGATTTCAATGCCTGATGATCTACTGACCATGCCCAGTTGCTTCAACAGCTTTGTCCTAATCATGGAGGTGAATGTTCTGCCTCTGTTGGAGAATTATGTAAACGTGAGCCAGTTGCTATGTTCTTAACACATTGTGTGTGTGTGTGTGTGTGTGTGTGTGTGTGTGTGTGTGTGTGTGTGTGTGTGTGTGTGTGTGTGTGTGTGTGTGTGTGTGTGTGTGTGTGTGTGTGTGTGTGTGTGTGTGTGTGCGTTCTCAGCTAGGACAGTTGTGGACTGGCTGCCCAGACTCTGGAGAGCTGTGTGTGTGGCACACTTCGAACGCCAAGAGGCCCGTTAAAAGAATCCCATTACCGGGCATCTCTGGAGTCAATTGTATGATTAGGGTTAAAGACCAGGTAGGGGGATGTGATCAAGATGTATTCGATAAATTCTGAACATTCTGATATCTTTCTGAGCCATCACTGATGATTTCGAGAGTATGTGTGTGTCTTCCCTGTGGCACGAATGTCAATTTAATCACAACCCCGATTTTTCGCGAGCTTGCCCACTTCCTCCAAGTCACTTCTCTCCTCCCTCCACTATTCTGGTGACCCTTTTCATCGATTCTCAATATTCTCTGTGCGTCTCCCCCCGTAGATCTGGGTTGGTTGCCAGGGCGACGGGGTCCTCGGTGGATCGTGCGGCGGCCAGTTGAGGAGCCAGGTGCTGGTGGTGGACCCCGGCAGCCACGCGGTGCAGAAGGAGCTGCAGGCCCACTCGGACACCATCCACACCCTGTGCTCTGCGGAGCACCGCTATGTCCTCAGCGGCTCCGGGCGCCGTGACGGCAAGATCGCCATCTGGAAGGTTGACTAGAGGGGGGTGGCGATGAGAGAATGAAGTGAAGTGACATGCATAGTTTCGAACAAAAGAATGGACCTTGAGGCAGGAGATGATGGTGTTTTCTCAGAGCAGTTTGATTTATTTTTAGGATTGGATACTTGATGATCTATGGCTGATCATTTACTTCTGTGAGGCGTTGGAGTAAAATACCTTGAAAGGCAGAAAAGGGATTCATGAAAAAAAGCAGAGACCTTTTTTTGTGCTCTAAATTACATCCAGCAACGAGAAAGACCAAAGTCAACGGAGGAGGATGATTGTCAACTATTACAAATGTACTTTTTAAAATGAAAATTATGTAATTCATTCATGATTTTCACATCTGCTCCTAAATAGTTATTATGAAGTCATGGTGCCTCAGTCTTTTATAAGCAGTATTTATCATCATAATAAATGTCTGGGAAGAACAGTGTATTGAAAGTTAAAGAAAGGTCTTTCATGCATGAACTCAATAAATGATGAGAAAAAGTTGTTAAAAACATTGATTTAATAGCACACATGGAACACATTGAGGGTGAATTCCAGGGATTTTAGTTCTCATCACAAGTACCATTCCAAGAGAGACTTGGAAATGTATGCAAGTGGATATAGTTTGTCGCTAACACACTACATAAACATTTTAAAGAACGGTTTGGATAAGAGGCAAAACATTATTGGATGATTGGGAAGATATATTTGGTTTAGAGGAATGATGAGTTGAACAGCTTCCATCTCAGTAGTATAACTCTTTATCCCACCAACCTGAAAGACATCAAACACAATCATGGATGTAGGGAGTCCATATGGTGAAAAATGGAGGCTTCCGTTGTAAAATTCATGCATATGGATAAGTACACTTCACTTACTTCCTGGATTTCTCCGGACACCTAACTTTCTGATCTCGTCATACACAAAGATGAGTATTCCGTAGGGAACTGGGACAAACCACCATTGGACCCTGAAATGAGATGCACATGAATAAGCCCAAGTCCATTGTAGAGTCCTAACCGACTCATAACAATATGGTACATTTTACCACGAAGAAACCGCAGGAGGTGTATACAAATGTGATGCAGCTCTTTGATAAGATTTACTGTATTCTCTTCACACCACAGTTCAGTTCTCTGTACTAAATCCCCATTGTGGAACGTTACCTGATTGGCATGAAGTTGAAGATGTTGGGCATTCCTGGACAGTAACATAGAAGGTTACCCAGTAACAGCTGGAAGACGATGGCAGAGACCAGGACTTTGTTCCTACACACACACATTAGATTACCTCCAATCAGATTATTTCTGTCTGTATTTCTATGTTAATTATTACCGAAAGGGGAAGTAATGAAATTGTAATGGCTTATAACAGTATCTGACCAGGTGCAAAACAAATATTTAAATATATGAATGAAAGCTGGCAAAATATACATAAAAATTGTACAAGAAGAGAACATCAATTGAAGGGCGATGCAGAATCAGCTGCTCTACAGAGTACCCATAGCCCTCCATCGAGCCCTCCCAATGTAGTCCACCCCCCATCTCCCCATGGTCGGGGGATGCTGCTACTGACCTAAAGAACCCCTGCTGGAAGACGGAGAGACGGCGGGTCTTCCTGATGAGCACGTCGGAGATCTGGCAGATTTCTATGCTGACGAAGAACACGGTGTAGCACGTGTACTGCTGGTACAGCCTCTGACCAAAGGTCTGAACCCAAGAGACCATTTGAATTGGTATAGATATGAAATATTAATAATGGATGTTTCTTGAGTTTGCAATAACAATAATTTCTTCCACAGAATCGTGTGTGTGTGTGTGTGTGTGTGTGTGTGTGTGTGTGTGTGTGTGTGTGTGTGTGTGTGTGTGTGTGTGTGTGTGTGTGTGTGTGTGTGTGTGTGTGTGTGTGTGTGTGTGTGTGTGTGCGCGTGCGCGCGCGAACCCACTAACCCATTCCTGTCCATAGCTGTCCTGCATGTCTTGCAGGTGGACATTCTCCCAATGAGCACGGAGGCCCACACACATCAGTGGGTACCAGCCCTCCTGGGCCATGGCAGAAAAGTAGTCTGTGAAGCCTGCAAAGGACTGAATAGCACCTGAACACAGTACACAGAGTACAGATACTTAATCATATGTGCAATCTTAAGCCATTCAGTTTGTTCCTGTGAAGACACAGGAAAAAGCTCACAGAGTCGATACAGAGCTTACAGTTGATATAATCTTCAAAACATGATCTATCCTGGTATAGTTAGACATACAGCAATCCTTGTGAAATATTTTCGAACTAAAAACATTTAGTCAAGTGATGCAGACACAACCAGCAGCCCACGGCCGGTGCCAGAGCAGCACTCACCGATCTGGAAATAGGAGTAGGCGGCCAGAGCCTCGTTCACCAGCCTGTCCCGCCGAGGATTCCTGGGCTTCAGGTTCATGATGTCACTCTCTGCCTTCTCATAGGCCAGCGAGACTGACGGGTACTATCGAGAAAAAAACGTTTTTAAAACAGAATGAAGAAGCAGGCGCTTGTTTGCCCAGCGTGAGGAAGCAGGTATTCTCTAAAATGGCAAGTGAGAAGAGCCTAGAAAAACAAGTGGAAAGGTGATTGATATTACGGCAATAAAAAGTTTGAAATATGCTTTGCTTTCACAAGGTGATTCCCTTGATTCAGAATGAGGGTGACAGAGCACTTACAGCCAGTATTCACAGATGTCTCATCATTGGACAAACACAGATCTCACCACCCCAAATTTAATTCTGGGTCTGCTTCTTTAACGTATCAGGGCAGGTTAAGTAGACTTGACTAGTTTAGCTAGGTCCTGGTACATAGCAGACCCATAACTAGTCCTATGAGCGACACCTGCGTGAAGAGGCTCTCATGACCCTAGTGATGACATGAGGACTCACGATGTCTGTGGCCAGCTCGATGAACAGGATGGTGATGCAGCCCAGAGGAAGTGGCACGCTGACGGTGATGTAGATCAGATAGGGCGTGAGCTCTGGGATGTTCTTGGTCAGTGTGTAGGCGATGGACTTCTTCAGGTTGTCAAAAATGAGGCGGCCTGCAGTCAGTCACAGAGAAGTGTGATTGGCTAGAAGTTGCATAGCTATCTGTCAGCTATTACAGTGCCTGTCTCTTCAAGGGCTGAACAACATCTTGGCCGACTTTTTTGGGTTGTTAGGTTTCAAACTGAAACCCTCTTGCACTCATATGCTCTCCCCCTTCCTCCCCCAGTTACGAAATACTGGCACTTATTGTTTGGTCAATAAGTCAAAATCCTTTTTCTTTGAACTTTCAAAAGAACAATATTATCCCCTAATTCTCTCTCTGTCTCTGTCTCTCTCTCTCTCTCTCTCTCTCTCTCTCTCTCTCTCTCTCTCTCTCTCTCTCTCTCTCTCTCTCTCTCTCTCTCTCTCTCTCTCTCTCCCTCTCGCTCTCTCTCTCTCTCTCCCCCTCTCCTCTCTCTCCCTCTCTCTCTCTCTCGCTCTCTCTCCTCCCTCTCTCTCTCTCACCCTGCTCCACTCCGGTGACGATGGAGGCAAAGTTGTCATCCAACAGGATCATGTCGGCAGCATTCTTGGCAGCGTCCGACCCAGCAATCCCCATGGCAATGCCGATGTCTGCCTTCTTCAGGGCGGGGGAATCGTTCACTCCGTCCCCCGTCACCGCAACGATGGAGCCCTGAGGGAAAACTCAGTCAGCCATGTTGGAGTAGAGACGTGAATATGTTCAATCTGCTTCTGGGCGGTGTGATATATGATACATATATCTATATACAGTATATATATGATATATGTATACATATATACTGTATATATTGCAATGCACAAAACCCAAATTGACAAGGGTTACCCCCTTGGTAAAGCTCCTGATGAATGCTTTTATTCCTATATTCTATCAGAAATTACATTATGAATGTATGTTATATCAAGCATTCTGCTTCTGAAATGACATATTTTTATAATCATAAAAGGATAACTTTGCCAGAATAAAGGCATAGAGGAGATCATGATAATTGCTGGGAATTTGAGATGAAAAGTAAAACTCGCTTTGTGTGTGTGTGTGTGTGTGTGTGTGTGTGTGTGTGTGTGTGTGTGTGTGTGTGTGTGTGTGTGTGTGTGTGTGTGTGTGTGTGTGTGTGTGTGTGTGTGTTCTGTGTGCGTGCGTGCGTGCGTGCGTGCGAATACCAGTCGTTGACAGCTCTCCACGATGATAAGTTTCTGCTGCGGGGAGGTCCTGGCGAACACCATCTCTGGGTGGTTACGCAGCGCCTCGTCCAGGTCCTCGCTGCTCATGTCCTTCAGTTGGCCTCCGTTGATCACACACGCACGGGCATCACTACACACACACACACACACACACACACACACACACACACACACACACACACACACACACACACACACACACACACACACACACACACACACACACACACACACACACATTTAATGACACACACATTTAAGAGGGACCCCCAAGCGGGACTACATACCCCTAGTGGGATCATTGCTGTAGCACAACATAGCATAACCATGAATAATCCATGTATATTATATTATTGATTTCTTTTAGTGTGGATATATTGTGGTTAATGCATATTTTTATTCGCCAAAGGTATCTTTCTATCTATAGTCAGCATTAAAGATGAATGGTTGGGTACATGGGTGTAAGTGTTTAGTGTTTGGTTTGAGGGATTCTGATCAATAATAGTACCTCTTGTTCACTTGTTCCACAGGGATACGTTTCCGGATGGCGATGTCCTCCACGGTCTCACTGCCTTCTGAAATTATGCCAACATTGGCTGCTATGGCCCTCGCTGTGATTGGATGATCCCCGGTCACCATGACAACCTAAGGATCAAAAGATCAATCCCAGTAGACCCACAACTTTTCAATTCATTCACGTAAAATGCGATCAATATTTTTTTATTGGCCACCAGTAAGCGGTTGGTTAATTAATGTGCCCTTATGGTAAAGTTACCCAAGCTTTTTCCCCACTTAATCCCAAATGCTCAATGATACATACAATAATATATCTCATAAAGTTTAAGATGCGCTAGGCAAGAGGGCCATTAATTGAGTGTCCTTTTCAGACTGCTCCTTGATAATTTCTGACCAATCAGAGCATCCTTCCTTGACTGATCTGGAGAATCCATCTTGCCTATCAGTCACAAGTGCATGTGATGCAAGACTTTTCAGTGGGGGAGAAATGTTGGGAGGGAGGGAGGGGGCAGAGAAGGAAGGGACTTTAAGGGCTAGTTTAGTTTCCAAATCGTTCCCCCTTTTCTGCTCTCTCTCTTTACAACTCTTGAATCCTGCATACAGGAACTTTAGCTTCTTTGTCATATAGCTGTATAATCACCCTGATTCCTGCTGTCCGACATTTCATCACTGCATCAGGCACGGTGGCTCTGGGCGGGTCGATCATGGAGATTAGACCGGCAAAGCACAGGTCCGATGTGGTGAAATTCATCTCGTCCGAGTCGAAGTTGTATCCGCGAGGAAACTCTTTCTCATTGAGATACACGTAGCAGAAACCTACGCACGGCAAATAGAACGGACAAGGGATTATCTTGTATTTTTCTTGTGCTTTCATCCCCCTCTCTCTCTCTCTTGCTCTATATCGCTGGCTCCCGCTTACCCAGCACTCTCTCCCCTAGTCCTCCCAGGTCCATGTAGGCTGTTTGGAAGGACTCCTTCCAATTCTCGTCCATGGGCAGCTCCTGGCCCTTGATCAGAATGGTGGAGCAGCGCTCTAGGATGCGCTCTGGCGCCCCCTTCATCACCAGGAGGTAGCGCAGGTCCATGGGATCCTCCAGCTCATGCACAGACAACTATGGCGAAGAGATTAGAGACAGTGAATTGCACACATCGTAGCAATGTATGTAACAAAGGGATGATTGGAAGGAGGAAAAGAGTAAATATGGCAGTGGAGAAGATAACAGAGATTCTATACGTTTAAAACATGTAGGTTTGGTTCAGAGGTCTTGAGGCTCTTTCTCAATCATTAACAAGGCCATTGTCGTAAACATGTTGCTGACCTGGAACTTGTTTGTGGAGTTGAAGGGCACTTCCACTACTTTATTGAAGCGATCCCGGTAGACCATGATGTTGCCAATGGTGAGCTCCGTGAACTTTAGCAAAGCAGTCTCTGACGCATCTCCTACCACCAACCTCTGTGAACATGTAGGTATACATATGTAAAACCCTTTATCTATGGTACATAGATACAAGGTGTTGTGTGAAGGCATTTGTACAAAAACATCTGAATGCAAACATAATTGATGAATAAATGTTTTATTATGTGATTCAGTCAAAGTTAGTTCCTACCCGTGGTACGGGAAGTCCCTCCTGATCAGGTCTGAAGACAGCTCTGTTACACAGACCAGCGATTCTAGCTAGAGCGCGCCAGGTCTCAGAGGATTGGTCGAAACTCTGCCCTGTGGTCCAATGAGAATTAGCGATCGTAAAACATGAAAAGATTTCAAAATCATAGTTGTGAAACATATTTTGTCATCTGAATAACTAATTCCCCAGCCCAGCATGTTTGTGTGTTTGTATGTTTGTGTGTTTGTGTGTTGTTTTTGTTGTTGTTGTTGTTGTTTGTGTGGTGGCGGTTTGGTCACCTGACTGGTCTTCAGTGGTGTCTGCAGCGTGAACATGGTTGTCAAACCAGAGGTGAGCTACGGTCATTCTGTTCTGGGTCAGGGTGCCCGTCTTATCGGAGCAGATGACTGAGGTGGAACCTTAAAGTGGAAAGGAAGCAATCAAATAAAACAGATGTCTATAGCACTAGTTAAATATTTAAATATACCATGAATGCAAATAAAGTCGGAAATATAACCCATTATTCAGAATAAAGCACAAACAAGTTGCATTAATTATTATAGTGTCTTCTGCCTGTGCGCCGCCATCTCTGTTTTCAGAATACGATGACGTCACGAGAATGGTTGGTAACATTCTATGTTGTTTATATAGCGACTCATAGCCTCACAGGTAGCTTACTGCCTCAACAAAATGGATATGGACGAATGGGATAGACCCACCAATGAGAGCAGGCATCCAATTGCCTGTGCTTTTGAGCCAGTAAGAGCAGTGGGAGTTTAGTGTCCCAAACAGAGCCTGACTATAGAGGAGAAGTAGATGAAGGAAAGAGAGATGTATCTAAGCACACAGGAAACAATCAGTGGTGCTTATGTGGGGTTTGTGTCTCTATGTCCACTGACATGGAGAGTATCTGCTGCCATGAAATGAACCTGGGACATCCCATAAAAAATAACAGATGTATCACGCCCAATCCGACGTGCCAAATGCTGAGCGAGACGTGTGTGTATGTAGAGAGAGAGAGAGAGAGAGAGAGAGAGAGAGAGAGAGAGAGAGAGAGAGAGAGAGAGAGAAAATTATCAGATTATTATTAAAAATTGATTATTTTGGCGAACAAGACAATCTTCAAACAGTGAGTGTACTCATTTCGCAGTTTCTCTAGTAGTAGAAGCTAAGTTTACCTCTCGTTCCCCTGCCAGGCAAGCTCTTTCTCTGCGCATAAGAGCAGCGCTCGAGGCCGATTTGACAGATCTGTCCGTGTCTCCAGCACTATAGCCACTAAAATTAAAAATTGTTGGCACAGCATCTGGCTTCAGGCGATTGGTGGGACGGCGAACAAATCTCCCATCTTCAGCAACAGCTCCATCTTCAATGTAATCAGCCTCTATAAGGTGGTCGCTATACTTTCTGCCCTGGTCCCATTGGGGGGCTGAGGCGTTTCAGTGCAGCTAACCATCTTCGGAGCAGTTTAGGCTTCTTGACAGGAATGACATGGAAATGAACTATTTTACCGCTCTCTTTTACCTGATAATATTTGTTTGAACAGCCAGGGGCAATACAAAATGACCCCCCTGTTCTTCTTCCAAGATTTTACAGGTTTATTTGAAAGCGCTAACCATTCTGATGACGTAGCGCCTGCATTTTTAAAACATGGCCGCGCCCTAGTGACAAAAGTCGTTATCAACATATCCTTTTACAGTGAAACTACTTGAATTTCAGGTTTAATGAAAATCCATGTATTTTCAAAAATGAAAAAGCAACCAAAAAATGGTCACAGTTCTCATTGCTTCATTTCCACTTTAACACACAACGTGTAAGGTTAGACCCCGAATCATCGGAAACATTCAATGTACATCACACAAAAGTAAGTGTGAGTTAAAGGCCCCTCCATATTACGAACAAGGAGGTTATCAGCCAAGGGCAGATATGAGGCAGACCAGAAGTCCTCTCTGAGTCTGACTACTGGATATACAATACCTAAAGTCTCTACAGCTTCCAAGTTCTTCACCACACAGTTCTTCCTGGCCAGTCGTTTGGCAGTCAAAGACAGACACACCTTCAAAATGGCCGCCCATTCGGAGAGAGAGGAAGAGAGAGACATGACATTGAATGGGCTGGAAACTAGAGCAAATTAACAACATACATTTTATGAATGTTGAATAGAGGATAATATAGTTATTATTTTTTACATATGCACATATATGCACATACCGTACTTTTATGTATACATACAATCTTCTCACCATACTTTGGTGTTTTAGATTGTTTTACTTCCATTGATCATATGATATCATCTTGAGCAGAGCATATGTACTGCACTCACGGTCACGGTGGCCAGCAACCCCTCCGGCACGTATGCCACCACGATAGCCATGAAAAAGATCATGGCCTCCAGGAACTCATAGCCGATAAACATGGCCACTACGAAAAAGGTGAAGCCGAAGGCGATGGCCAGGCTGGCGATGATGTCCACGAAATGTTCAATCTCGATGGCGATGGGGGTCTTCTCGTTGCCCACCCCGCTGGCCAGGCTGGCAATGCGCCCGATGATTGTGCGGTCCCCTGTGTTGATGACGATGCCGTTGGCCACGCCTTGAGAGAGGAGCAGAGGGAGTGGAACTCACAGAATACTAAGGAGGTACAGGGCTGGATTTAGTGTGTCTCTTTTGCTGTTGAGCGTTCAAATACAGTGGGGCAAAAAGTATTTAGTCAGCCACCAATTGTGCAAATTCTCCCACTTAAAAAGATGAGAGAGGCCTGTAATTTTCATCATAGGTACACGTCAACTATGACAGACAAATTGAGAAAAAAAAATCCAGAAAATCACATTGTAGGATTTTTTAATGAATTTATTTGCAAATTATGGTGGAAAATAAGTATTTGGTCACCTACAAACAAGCAAGATTTCTGGCTCTCACAGACCTGTAACTTCTTCTTTAAGAGGCTCCTCTGTCCTCCACTCGTTACCTGTATTAATGGCACCTGTTTGAACTCCTTATCAGTATAAAAGACACCTGTCCACAACCTTAAACAGTCATACTCCAAACTCCACTATGGCCAAGACCAAAGAGCTGTCAAAGGACACCAGAAACACAATTGTAGACCTGCACCAGGCTGGAAAGTCCGAATCTGCAATAGGTAAGCAGCTTGGAAAGAAATCAACTGTGGGAGCAATTATCAGGAAATGGAAGACATACAAGACCACTGATAATCTCCCTCGATCTGGGGCTCCACGCAAGATCTCACCCTGTGGGGTCAAAATGATCACAAGAACGGTGAACAAAAATCCCAGAACCACACGGGGGGACCTAGTGAATGACCTGCAGAGAGCTGGGACCAAAGTAACAAAGACTACCATCACTAACACACTACGCCGCCAGGGACTCAAATCCTGCAGTGCCAGACGTGTCCCCCTGCTTAAGCCAGTACATGTCCAGGCCCGTCTGAAGTTTGCTAGAGTGCATTTGGATGATCCAGAAGAGGATTGGGAGAATGTCATATGGTCAGATGAAACCAAAATAGAACTTTTTGGTAAAAACTCAACTCGTCGTGTTTTGAGGAGAAAGAATTCTGAGTTGCATCCAAAGAACACCTATACCTACAGTGAAGCATAGGGGTGGAAACATCATGCTTTGGGGCTGTTTTTCTGCCAAGGGACCAGGACGTCTGATCCGTGTGACGGAAAGAATGAATGGGGCCATGTATCGTGAGATTTTGAGTGAAAACCTCCTTCCATCAGCAATCTCAAACACACCGTCCAGGCAACAAAGGAGTGGCTTCGTAAGAAGCATTTCAAGGTCCTGGAGGGACCTAGCCAGTCTCCAGATCTCAACCCCATAGAAAATCTTTGGAGGGAGTTGAAAGTCTGTGTTGCCCAGCAAAGGCCCAAAAACATCACTGCTCTAGAGGAGATCTGCATGGAGGAATGGGCCAAAATACCAGCAGCAGTGTTTGAAAACCTTGAAAACTTACAGAAAACGTTTGACCTCTGTCATTGCCAACAAAGGGCATGTAACAAAGTATTGAGATGACCTTCTGTTATTGACCAAATACTTATTTTCCACCATAATTTGCAAATAAATTCTTTAAAAATCAGATAATGTGATTTTCTAGATTTTTTTTTCCTTTTGTCTCTCATAGCTGAGGTATACCTATGATGAAAATTACAGGCCTCTCTCATCTTTTTAAGTGGGAGAACTTGCACAATTGGTGGCTGACTAAATACTTTTTTGCCCCACTGTATATTGAATTGTTTCAGAAAAGGCTGTACCCTCCAAACAGGTGGTGGAGAAGAAAGCGATGTTCCTGGTCTCTAGGGGGTTCTCATGAGTGCACTCAGGAGTCTTGCTCTGCGGTTCGGACTCTCCTGTCAGTGACGAGTTATCCACCTGAAACACACACAAAATTCAAGACATGAGACCGGAATAAGCACTTCCATGCAAGTCTATGTATATGTCGTTCAATATTATGATGTATTTTACCTTACAGCCCTGGGCAAAAATGACACGTATGTCCGCAGGGACTCTGTCTCCTCCTTTGATCTCCACCAGGTCCCCGACCACCAGGTCAACGGCATTGATCTGGTTCTTCTGCCCATCGCGGATCACCAGGGCTTGCTGGGTGAGAGACATGGAAGAGAGAGGAGAGAGAGACAGCCGCAGAAGTATGAGAAAAGTAAGTGTGTGTGTGTGTGTGTGTGTGTGTGTGTGTGTGTGTGTGTGTGTGTGTGTGTGTGTGTGTGTGTGTGTGTGTGTGTGTGTGTGTGTGTGTGTGTGTGTGTGTGTGTGTGTGCCAGAAAGGACTTCCTAAATATTAAGGCATTATGAGAAGAATTACCAATATGAATTGGTAATACATCATTAATTTCGTAATATGTGTATTTTTGGGGCAGAGATTTGACCCAGTGCTTTGAAATTTGAGTTTGCTTCTTGTCTTTTCAACCTCTACGTGTCTCACCTGTGGTACCAAGTTCTTGAAGCTGGCAATTATGTTGGTGCTCTTAAACTCTTGGTAATAACCAAAGCAACCAGTAACCACCACGACAGATATCAGGGTGATAGCCAGGTACAGCTGATGAGGCACAAAATATATTATCAAGACAATTGCTCCATTTCTCCAATCATAACCAAACTGAGCAAAAACCCGGGCAGCTTACTTACATTGTCAAAGCTGGCGAGGTTTCCTCTCGCTAGTTCAATTCCAAAAGCAATGAAGCAGATGCATGCAGCGACCCACATCAGACACTGCAGTCCCCCAGCTAACTGCCTGGCAAACTTGACGTATTCTGGAGTACCTTTCGGGGGCTTGAGTGCATTTGGTCCATCTCTTTCCAACACCTGACTCGCAAAACTGGAGGTTAATCCCTGTGGATGTACAGAGAAAAGACGAAACCAATCAAACTTGAATCAAACTTATTATTACAACATAAATAATTGAAATTATGCGAATCTAATATATAGAGGTAAATAATACCAGTCAATACCATATTAACGTTACCTTTTTAATACTGGTAGTGTATCGCATCTCGAGCTCTTCGATGGTAATCTCATGGTCATCCTGAAGGGGGAGACATAAATGTCCATTGTTATGACTCCAATCCAAGTATAGGCAGTCACGTGCATTGGGGGGGAAATGAGTTTCCTCTCCCACCACCGTTATATTTATGGCTCGAAGGTCAGTGGGTCAGTTTCTGTTTTTTCGTCCTCTACTTACAATGTCCATCTCTTTCTTCATGCCCTCCAACCGCTCCTTCTTCTTCTCTTTCTTACTCTTCTTACCCTTTCCATCTCCGTCCATCTCGAACATGTCATAGTTGTCCTGATAGATATCAGACATATTGGGAGAAGGGCACTCAGTCAGACCCATTCAAGAAATGACAAAATATTAGGACTGTATTAAGACAATAAATGTGAGTGATTATGTCAGAAAAATCAGATTTATATTTAACGTCTTTACCTTTTTAATTTTTCTAGTTATCCGGTAAACATCACGAGGCAAATACTTATGGAACAGTGCAAAGTTTGATTTAATTTAAGTTGCTACTCTTTATGAGAAAATGCTAGACTGCTTGAAAAACTGTTTGGCCCAATATTATTTGACCTTGGAAAGGGACCTAGTTTTCTTGTCATTTTGAGGAAAAACCCAAACCACAAGACTATCCTGATTCTCCCAGATTCAGTTTGACAGACACCCTTTGTGATTCTTGCTTAAATGAAAGAATCCTAGGGGTCATGATTAAATGCCGTCAGGGCCGGCTCTGGCCGTTTAGGTGCCCCAGGCGACTCAACATTAAATTGTGCCCTGGACAGGACTTCCGAGCGGGGGGGGCGCCGGCCCTCAGTGGTTATACAATCAAGAAAAAACAACGGTGGGACTCTTCATAACTAATTTAGATATTTTCTGTAATTCAATAATGTAAATATATATATATATATATATATTATATATATATATATATATATATATATATATATATTATATATATATATATATATATATATCTTCTTTAGAAACCTTAATTTCTGGTACTTGGTGCCCTACGCACTCTGCGTACTCTGCGTATAGG
This sequence comes from Melanogrammus aeglefinus, assembly GCA_900291075.1. NCBI lineage: Eukaryota > Metazoa > Chordata > Actinopteri > Gadiformes > Gadidae > Melanogrammus > Melanogrammus aeglefinus. The sequence goes on from OLKM01000820.1 coordinate 198,051, forward strand.
GAGCGGGGGGCCTGAATGCCGTACTCTGTGACTAACACAAAGTCTTGTTCTGAGAATACAGCTAAATGTCACTCCTTGTACCTTTTGATTCATGGTTGCGGTCACAACGGGGCGCTCTGCTCCCAAGTCAATGGAGGTCCAGAGCACTCGATCCTCGTTCTTCGTTCCCGGAATCTTGGCAATCTATTTGGTCCACTCCTTGCCACACACACACAGATATGCACACACAGGCACCTGTCTTTCACTCCCACATACAAAGGACAGAAACAAGATATTTTAGGGGTTTAATGCTTATATATCCCGAACCGCCCTTATTTGAGCGGACATGCGCACATACTTATGTAAAATGGTACCTTTTAGCTTGTGACAATGTCACCCCTGTCAGGTCACCTGTACCAATCACAGGAGTATGTTCTCCACACACACACACACACACACACACACACACACACACACACACACACACACACACACACACACACACACACACACACACACACACACACACACACACACACACACACACACACACACACACACACACACACACACACACACACACACACACACACACACACACACACACACACACATAAACGTAAGCACACACAAACAAGCAAGCACACAAACCGACTACACACACCTTCTCTCGCGCACACACACACACACACACACACACACACACACACACACACACACACACACACACACACACACACACACACACACACACACACACACACACACACACACACACACACAAACATGCGTAAAACCAGAGTCAGTGCGTAGGCTGTGGTCTTTTGGTATCTCTTATCTTCTGTTGCACGTTTCTCCTACTGATATACTGAGGGAAGCAAACAGCCCTGTAACCATGAAGGTTAAGGAGGACCAATGTCACTCATGACTTGGTATTGAATAATATAACTTATTTTTACAGATCTCCACAACAAAGCTCCCCAGAAGCTGGTGGTTCATTTGCTACTCACTTTGTGTTCATTAGTGTTAGAAACCAAGAGTAAGTGAGGACCAAGGACATTCTGATTTGACATGAATTAATAAATGGTGGTCAACTTCAAATAAATCACATACAATTATGTGATTTTTTGGCTGCTACTAAGATGCACAAGTAATGGTTATACAGATTCAACCCATTTTTTTTTTTAAATATCATCAGTTGCTCGCAGCCATTAATAGAAAATATATAATGCCAAATTATAAACTAAAGGTCATTCTGTACCTTCACCTGGTTTACATGCTGGGTAAAAATCCTGTGGAGATAAGCTGTGTTTAATAGACTGAATGACCCCTGAATGACAGTTCCTCCATAATCGAGTTACCAATTCAATCTAATCTGCTCCATTCCCAGTGCAGTGATTATTAGCTAGTAATGTGAAATATGGGGAGGTGGAGAGACTGAGGAGGAAATGGGAATGTTGTGGAATTTCTTTGTGTGACATTGTGTCTAGGACCCAGGAGAGTTCTAAATGCAAAGTAGAACACAATAGTTGTGGAACATAACATACGTGGAGTATTTAATGTATGCAAACAAGAGTCTGCTCTCTAACAGTCAGCATTGATCATAGTGTCATGCCCTTGCACAAACGTAACTTTATTGTGCTTGTGACAGCAGATTTGCCGGTTAGTGAGATGTTATGACATTGAACACCATCCCTTTATCAACAACGCCACAAAAAAAATTATCACATTCCTTATAAAGGGAGTTTCTCCTCCGGAGAACCAATTTCCTATCACAGTCTGGATGACCCAGCTGGTGATTTCATCAATGGCTTCATCTGTGGCCTTTTTGTTCTCTTTTTGGAAATCCTCAACAGATTTCAGGCAACAAACAAGGAATGTTAGGGTTAACGTTCCTCGTGTGGTAACCCATGGTAACCCTGGTTCTCTGAGCGAAGAGACCATCTCTCCACTCCGTTACATATTCCATGTGTAGGGGGGTATCATGTCTGCTTAGGACAGTGGATAGGCTTTAAGACACACTGGCACGCCCAGGCACGCCTACACCCAAATTTATATAACACCTGTGTAGACGCAATCAGTGATGGTTTGATCGAAACTTGTCTCAGAGACAAGTTGTTTGCAAGATGCGCCCAAAAGGGTATCACCTTGCTGGACGGTGTCCACAACCCAGTGAGAAAGTCAACACTTCGACAGTGGTCTACCCAAGCAACTAGTGTGAAAACGCACAAAGAGCTGGTCTGACTTTCTTAGCGGCTTAGTGCGGCGTAGATACTCAGACAGGGCCCTTACCGGGCAGAGTGCTAGCTGGTCCACTGCTGAGACAGGTAGGGACTGCAGCTCTACGATCTGGGACAGATGGAAGTCAGACAGGACCTTGGGCAAGAAGGCTGGGTTGGGGCGAATAACCACCTTCGACCCTTCCAGAGAAAAAGTACAGCAGTCCCTGTGGACAGACATGCATGGAGCTAGCTTATCCTCCTAGCCGAAGTGATGGCAAAGATGAAAGATGATTTTTAGAGTGAGCCACTTTAGGTACACATTGCCGAGGGGCTCAAAAGGCGGATACCGCCGAGCCTCAAGTCCGAGGTTGGTACCAGAGGACCCCTACTGGATGCTGTAAGCCTTCGTGCCCACTTGATGTATCGGGAGATCATGGAGCAACCATCCTCACTAATGGCAAACTCTCCGATATGGACTGCCTTGATAGCTGCCACCATGCCTCTCAGGGTGACTGCAGATTTACGGGCCCCCAACTGCGTCTACAGAAAGAGCAGGATGACCTGGGTTAAGGGCCAATAAGGGGTCTGTATGGTGTGCCTGACACCACCCTGTGAAGACTCGCCATCAATAACTGTAGGCTGTCCAAGTCGTTAGAGCTCGGGCCTCCTGCATCGTCCGCACCCGCGCCTCTGGTAACCCTAGGGCCAGGAGCCGGTCCCTCTCAGGGGCCAGGCTACCAGCCTCAGCCCTGCTGGGAAGTGGTTGAACAATTTCCTGCCTGCCTGAGACAGGAGATCCTCCCTGATGAGGAAGCATCCATGGCTGACCCTCTAGTAGGGTAGGAATCGTCGAGAACCAAGACATGTGAGGCCAAAAAGGTGCAACCAGGATTAGCCTCACCTTCTCCATTTGTACCCTGTGCAGAAGGGCTTGGAGGAGGGTGAAGTCGTGGAGCACTGTCTGCGGCCAAGGGTGCACCAGCGCATCCCATCCCAGAGGAGGATCGTCGTTTCTCAGGGAGAAGAACAGTGGGCAATGAGAAGATTCCCTGGTCCCATCTTTACCACCTGGGGGTGGATTCTCCACTCTCCTGGACTCGGTCCTCCTCTGGACAACATGTCCGCCGCCGCGTTTAAGGGCCTTGGCACATGAACGGCCCTGAGTGAACTGAACTGTAGATGAGCCCATAGCCACAGGACTGTCGCCCGCTTGTAGAGGGTTGGGGAGCCCAAATCCCCCAGCCTGTTGATATACGCAGCTGTCACTGTGCTGTCGGTTCTGACTATGACATGGTGATCCTTGAGCCGTGACAGAAAGTGCTTTAGGGCTAGACAAACAGCCCTCAGCTCCAACAAGTTCATATGCTGAGACCCCCAGTGGCCCCTCCAGGGTCCGTTTATACCCTGACCTTCGTGTACAGCTCCCCAGACTGCTGGGGTTGCGTCTGTAAATACTCTGTAGTTAGGCTGTGGACACAGGCCTACACTCAGGAGTCACCTCTGGACAGGGAGCATGTGAAGAAGGGCCAGAGGGACTATCTGTACCTTTGCTGCCAAAAGGCCCTTGAGTCTGAGCCAAACCCTCCAGTCCCCCTGAGCCCTGAGGATGAAGAGACTGAGACAGGACGCAAAGGACTGCTGTCTCGCTGGAGAGACAGCTGTCTCACAATAGCCCTCCTGGAGTCTTACACCATGCCGAGGAATTTCGTTACCCGGCAGGGTTGCAGTTTGCTCTTCTTGGTATTGAGGCACAACCCCAGATGCTGAATGTGATTCAATAGCAGGGCCACGTGTGGCGACATAGCTCCTCTGAGTTTGCACAGATCAGCCAATCGTCCAAGTAGTTTAGTATTCTGAGCCCCTGTTGCCTCAAGGGTGCGAGGACTGCATCCATGCACCTGGTAAACGTCTGAGAGGCAAGAGACAATACGAACGGGAGGACCTGAAACTCGAAGATACGACCCTCGAAAGCAAATCTCAGGAAACGGTAATGCCCTGGCCAGATCAGAATCTGAAAATAGGCATCTTTCAGATCTATGGTCACGAATCAATCCCCTGCCTTGATGGTCTGCCGAACCCGCGAAACCGTCAAGAACCTGCATCTTAGGGGGCGGGGGTACTTGTTGAGCCCCCTGAGGTCTAACATAGGGCAAAGACCCCCATCTTTCTTGGGGATGAGGAAATATCGGAAGAAGAACCCCGCTTTGCAGTCGGAGCGCTCAACCTCCATGATCTCCCCCTTCTTTAAGAGGGTAGACAGCTCCATTCACACTCTGGGCTTGTAGTTGGTTGGCCGACGTAAAGATCAGAGATATCGTTACCCTGGGCCTGCGCCAGAACTGCAGGCGATAGCCCTGAGTCATGGCGGCGAACCCACCCATGGGTCCGCTGCCAGAGCCAGCCAAGCCTTCCTGTGCTGTGATGACAGGCAGGGTTTGCTGGCCCACAAACCTTCAGGAATGATGCGGGTGTTTGGAGGGCCCCCGTCTGCTAGCAGATGGCCCCCTCCAACCGCCTCTTGGGAAATCACCATGCCCCCGGGACGCTTGGAGCCGACAATGTTCAGAGCCTTTGTTGCCCTGCCAACAATCTCCCGAAAAAAGGTGAGCCAGCTCTCGCCTGGAAGGGTTGGCTGAGGGAGGCTGTTCACTGGGTTACTCCCAACTCTCGGAAGAGAATGCTATCTCCCCATCCAAGTCCTACTCCTCAGAACCATCATACTCCCTGTCAGAGAAAAGACTGGGAGGAGGAGAGGGACCCACGCCGAGTGAGACTGGAGCCCTAGGAACACTGAGGGAGAATAGGGAGGCTCACAGAGCCCTTGAGAACTCCCCTGGCCCCCTGGAAACTCTCCCCATCTTTCTTGCTCACTCTTCCAAAAAAGGTAACCCTTCCCGTTACGATGTGGGAAAACGGCAGCGGGCTTCCCTTGTATGCATCGGCATGATGAAACAATTTATACATGACTGGTGCATATCCCTGGCCAACGTTGCAACACACATTTTTCGTGGCCATCCTCCTTGTCTGCAACACATTGATGGCCTGAAGTGCCCTCCATATTGCTGGCAGGAGTCAACTTGGCCACACAGCTCTGCTTATAGCAGCGCGTGGATGGAGGGGGAAGGCAGGCTTTGGCTTACTGTGACTGCGTGGCAATACGGCAAACACGGTAACCTATGTGCCAAGGTGATCACAGGGACCTCCTGGCCCACCCCCCCCCACCTGGAACAAAACACAACCTACTGTTCATCAGGGAGTCGCACAGTTTGTGAGTTGTGGTTTTCACATACAATACACTGTCAAGACTCTCAAAGCTTTGTCTGAGTGATCGGCGTGGTCGCCCAACGTATCTGGGATACGGCCAACCAGGTTCCGAGAGTGTGGGAAAAATGAGGGCAATTGTCTCAGGACAAAGAAAAGTGAATTTTATTCTCCAAAAACATTCCAAAAAAAACACAGCAATGTTCCCAAAAGAAAAGAAAAGAAAATGTCTGCATCAGTCAGCAAGCATAACCTACATAGCATACCATAGCCTAACCAAAACATACGCCTCTCGTACTGGCCTCCCATCAAGCTAGCACCACCTTCAGCCCCTAAACCCCAAATGAGGCAGCCCTTAAATAGGGAAATGGAGTGGACGAATCAAGGCCGTAAGGGCCAGACCAATAGTCGGGGGAACATCCTGTAGCTAAAGCTACCAACCTTATATAATTTAACAGAAAATACATTGTGTGAATACAAAAATAAACATGACACTAAATAAACCATCACCAAATACATATATACCCACACCTTGTGCACAACTTATAGATATTTACAGGACAGCTGTTTATATTAACACCCCCTGGGGTATTCCCTGATGCCATGATCCCGAGCTTCCCTTACCACACTGCCCCCTACCGTGGCGGAAGTCCCATTTCACCCCAATTATAATATATATACACACACAATATAATACTACTACGACGACGACGACGGCGACGACGACGACGACGACGACGACGGCGGCGACGACGACGACGACGACGGCGGCGACGACGACGACGACGACGGCGGCGACGACGACGACGACGACGACGACGACGACTAATAATAATGCTAACAATAATAATTATGTGAGACTGTGAGAAGGGGGAGGATTTCACCTTCTCACACTTTGCTTTCAGCCAGGAAGTGGATTAAGCACGACATGGCTATGGAAAAGGTATCGAACAATCACACTCGCCAGCGACAGCTGCTTAGGCGAGAGCTCCCACGGAGGTCAACCGCAGCCCTCTGGACTGCAGCGACGCACCGATAAGGAGTAGGACACCGGCCTTGGTAAGACTTCTGTGACTTCAAAGAAATGTTTGTCACCTCGCCTCTAGCGGAGCAAAGCAACTGCCAGGCGAGGGACCTGAAGCCAATGCGTGAGTCGTGGGTTGCACATACAATACGTCGGTGTCACTACCAAGCGGTGTCACTACATTATCCGGGTTAGTCTTAGAGGCCTGCAAGCCCGTCGGGACCCAACGGGCCCCGACACAATATGCAAATTCGGGCCGGGTACGGGCCTTAAATTCAATAAATAGCACGGGCTCGGGTCGGGCTCGTGCTTGACACTAGTAAAGTTGGTTTTATGTATTCATGATTTTTTCAATTATAATGTCAGAATTCATGTCAGAAAAACATTCACGCGCACAGCTTTTTATTTCTCTTTTTCTTTGGAAGCACGCAGCACGTCGTAGGCCTAAATTTAAAAAAAAAAGCTGTGTTCAGTCACGTCCGTTCCATTCAGTCGATAAAGATGGACAAACTCAAAAGCCAGCTAGCCAGTGGTGAGGTGTTGAAAATTCCCAATTCAGCAGGGAAAATTCCTTTATGGGAGCACTTCGACCTCATAGACCTCATTCGGAACTTCAGCACCGCGGGCCGGACGCTGGAAGTGAGGCGGACCTCGCTAAAGCCATCCACCGTGGACGCGATTCTCTTCCTGCACAGCGCAGCGAAATAAAAAACCAGATGGACTGTAAATAGGTTTGCCTGTGTTTTTTTGGGGGGGATTATTTGGACCAACTCAAAGAATGTGAGTGTTTTCTGTTACTTTGTACTATTAATAGGCCTGTGTTGGAAGCGGTCTATACTGCACTTGTTGCCTTTATTAGGTGAGCAATAGCCTACAATAGTTTGATTGTTATTTAATAAATATTCAATTCAAAGTGATTCAATTCCTTTATTTATTTACACGGTGCTTACTAAATTGGCTATGGACAAGGAGCTCATGTGTGCTGCTCATTTATCTACTCCCGCGGCGCATAGATTTACCGATGTCATATAGGTCTATCCTGGCTGTCCTTTACATGCTGCTTTTGCGACATCCCGTTATTTCGACATTGAGGTCTAATTAAATTCATGAACGCTTGTCCTTTGCAAGGGTTAATCGTGTGTTAAAAGTATTATTTGTTTATTTGTTCAAGTCGGCTTTCTGAGAAACTATTACGCAACCGAAGTGTCGGGAAACCGTCATGTCTAAATAGCGGACCCTTTTAGTCGGGTTCGGGTTCGGGCTCGGGCTCAGTAATTGCTTAATTTGTCGGGCCGGGTCGGGTTAGGGCCTGATTGCCAGAGGGCCGGGCCGGGCCTGAAATTTTAGGCCCGTGCAGGCCTCTAGTTAGTCTACGCGATCCAAGGAGGCTGCCCGCAGACAGACTCCCAAAATGTACACAGGTAAGCTAATACCAATGCTGTAACCCACACCCGTGTATCTAATTGACAACCTCACACGGTACCTTTCACAGTGGAGATCAAAGAATCACTGCATGACCGAGCGTGCCGGGGTGTCTTAAAGCCTATCCACGGTCCTTAGCAGACGTGGGGGTTATACCCCTGTGCATATGGAATGTGTAACAGAGTGGAGAGGTGGTCTCGATACGATAGAGAACAGCCAGTACCCACTGTCTCTCCCACAGGCCCGGCCCGTGGCAGAGGCGCTGTAGGCGAATGTCGTGGGAGCCGTCCAGCCTATGGATGAAGCACATCGGTAAAATCGTTAGTTACATATTGTAACTCTAGGTACTATGTGTATAGGCGCAGCCTTTTAAAGCTATCGCTATTGGGTTATCCCTAGGCGTGAGCCGTAGCACTGAAAAATTCGTAATCCCCGCCCATCAACAGCGTGGGCCTCAATCACGTCCGTCGGATATACGTTCTGCTCCCTGTAAACAGCTTTTCTTCAGCTATTTAAAGGACAATGAGGCCAACACTTATAGGCTGTGCCTATACTCATAGACTCTAGAGTTACATTACGTAACAACAATATGTTCTATGTCGTATAGGCTTCGCCTTTTAAGGCTATCGCTATTGGGTTAAAAGGGCGAAGCACGATATAGTCTATGCCTCATTGATCCTGATCAGTACCAGAAACACAGCTACATACTCGCTAGTATCATGCGTCAGACGTAGCATAACATACGTCATGCGTCTAACGGCACGTCATCAACGAGCAGCTCTAATGTGTCTGATAAGACACAAGAGCTCTCAGCATGAATATTTGACTCAACCTCACATTGTTTAATATGCGAGGGGAATAGTCACACAATCACACTCACTCTGACAAAGCACCTAGAACTGAGTGTGTCATAGAGAGGCGCGACATCACTCTTAGGTAAAACCTAATAAAAGAGCATGAGGAAGCCCAGGAGGCTGCTGTGCAGATATCCTCCATAGGCATCCCTCTTTGCAGAGCGACAGAGGACGAAATTTCTCTGGTCGAGTGAGCTCTGATAGTCTCAGGTGGCTCTGCCCCCGCTGACACATAAGCCTGTGTGATAGCATCACACAGCCAATGTGACAGACATTATATCGTCAGTGGGAGGCCCTGGGAATGTTCTCTGTAATGCACAAATAACTGAGATTTGCGCAGAGCCTCCGTGTGCTTCACATAACAGGCAAGCGCGCGTACCGGGCACAAGAGATGGGGTGTTGCCTCCTCCTCAGATTGATGAGGAGGGAGAGAGAAACCATTGAGTGTTATTACTCTCGATCTGAACGAGCTAGTAATACTCTTTGGTGTAAAAGCCGGGTTCGGGCGTAATATGGCCGAACTGCCGTCTCCTTGTATTCTAAGACAAGAAGGGGCTACAGAGAGTGCAGACAGGTCGCTCAATCTCTTAGCTGACGTCAGGGCCAGCAGCAAAGCTGTCTGGGCTGACAAAAACTTGAGGGGCACCAGGTCAAGAGGCTCAAATGGGACTTTAACCAGTGCGTGCAGCACCAGTGTTAAATGCCATTGTGGTAGTGAGAGAGCACGTCATGGGTCTCTCTCTCCACACACCTTTTAGGAAGCGCTTCATTAAGGGGTGACTAAAAACAGTTCAATCCCCGAAGCCTTTGTGGCATGATGAAACAGCAGCCGCGTACGTTTTAACCATGCTAAAAGCCAGCCCTCTTTCCATCAGTGTCTGGAGGAAAGAGAGCACAGGCGGCAAAGGGCAGGACATGGGATCACAACCCCTCTCCGTGCACCATTTCTGGAAAGCCGCCCATTTAGCCGAGTAACACACTCTGGTGGAGTCAGCTCTGGCACCCTGGATAGTCCGTACGACCTCCTGGGAGAGGCCAAGACCCTCTAGGTGCTCATGTTCAGGCCCACAAGCACTGGCCGATCTCTGGGTAATCTATGATTGCTCCCCCTGCCTGTGAGAGAGCGTCTCGCTGCCAAGGGGGTCTCTTTGGCGGCCCCGAGAACAGACTCTGGGGGCCGCCAAAATCAGATCGTGGTGCAGAGTCCAGTCTCCTGGTTGGGGACCCCCCCTCGACATTATGTTGGCCCCTCTGTTCAGGACACTGGGGATGTACGCTGCTCTGATGGAGAGCAAGTGTGTGTGCACCCAGCATAACAGCTGTCTCGCTATGCTCAGCAGCTGTGCCGAGCGCATGCCCCCGTGGCGATTTATGTATGCTGCTGTCGCCTTGTTGTACGTGCGAATCATTACGTGTTGATTCGTCAACATTGGGGCAAAGCGTTGGATCACTTTCAACACAGTGAGGAGCTCCAATGCGTTTATATGCATGGTCACGGGGGGCGGCCAAACGCCACCCACAGTTCCTCCCCAGCCCGACAGAGAAGCATCCGTGAACACTGAGATGTGTGACGTTGCTCTGCCCAACGCACCACCTCTCTCGCGAGAGTTCGGGATCGCCCCAGTGGGTTAAATCGGGGCCCACTGATAGGGGAATGGTCACTTTCCGCCGCCGTTGGCGCACTGGGTCGATGCGCAGGCGAGAAAACCATCTCTGCAGCCGCCTCATGTGAAGCAGCCCCAGCGGCACCACCGTCGTGAGCGACTGACATCATGCCCAGCAGCCTCAGGACAGAAAGGGCTGTCACGACGCTGCCCGGGAACAGCGGCGGAGGAGAGACCACAGCATCTCCATCCTCTGCTGTGAGAGCCGTGCTCCCACAGCTGAATCCAGCTCTACCTCCAATTACATCACACTCTGTAAGGGGAGGTGGGAGCTTTTCTTTCAATTTATGGCGAAGCCTAAATTCGACAGGTGAATTACCAGCTTTTTCGTTTGAATAGTGTGGAAGAAATTAATGATTATATTCTATGGTTAGCCATGATTATTATGAGGCCTAAATATCATATGGTAGAAAACATCTAAAGTGCCTCTGTATTCTGATCCAGGGCCTGACATGGTGGCCGGGCGGTCTGGGGTCAGAGCGTAAGTTGGAACCCCCACAGGAGCTGGAGGATATGGGGACAATGCGTGCTGACCTCAGCCTGATGTTTTAGATTGGTGTTGTTGACCATCTGCTTTAAGGAATTTATGACCGATTGTGGGCGGACACCCCAAACAAGAAACTGCTGTGAACGTGTGGATAAAGAAGACCCCGCGATCTGTTGACCGGCAGTGCTTTGCAAACCACTCGGCTTTGTTGTTGCCTTTTTAAACGATAAAGTCTTTTGTCATACTTACTCCGGACCCCTCCATTTATTTTGATCTCTTAGTTATTCAAAGAGTTAGATCTCGGTTAATGCCACCACAATAGCTGCTTCCTCCTTGGAACGAGCCATCAAAAGCAGATCGTCCAAGTAGAACAGTACTCTAATTCCTGTTGCGTGCAGCGGCCGGAGAGCCGTTTCCACACATTTGGAAAACGTTTGTGGGGCTAGAGAATAGCCGAACGGGAGACGGTGGTACTGGTAATGTGACCCTGGGAATGAGAAACACAGGAATTTCCTGTGTTTGGGGATCACTGTGACGTGGAAGTAGGCGTCCTTCAAATCTATTGAGGTGAACCAGTCACCCGGTTTTACACACTGTAACACTTGTCTGATTGTTAACATGTGATATTGACATGCAGCCCTTGTTGGTAAGTGTTTGAGTATTATAGGTCTAATTGTTTTGCTAACGTTCAGTGATATTGTAATGCTAGCATGACAGTTACACTACACAGCAGCAGAAGCTAGTTAAGACACTGTGATGGCGTGCCATCTTAAAAATGACTTTCTGTCACAAACGCTACTCATCAGCTGTGTAGTCTGAAGCATATTCTAGCATTTCACATTGCATGCGACACGTTTGCAAATAGTTGACAGTTGTCACTGTAGACATTATATGAAGCCTTATTGTTGCCCTTTATTAGTTGCTAGTGTTTAGATCCTATGACTGCTGCGGAGATCAAGCCCCGATTGGCACTCTTTGCTCCTCCTTCAGGTTTCACAGCCCTAGCATAGTTTCCATCCATGGGGGCCGGGTCCTCCTGGAAAACCCCCCTTCTTAGTAACTTAAAGGTCTCATTCCGTGAGGAACTGAGAATACTTGTTTTTGTTGAAATACTATAGGTCTCTACGAGTTGCATATGCATGCTGCGCGTGAAAGTGTTCCTCTACCCCCATTACCTATATTAGGCAATGAGAGAAATCACAGAGAAAAACGAGCGGATGAGAAAACCCCATCGGTGTGACGTCATACCGAAAATTAGTATTCATGGCCACGCCTCCCGCCCAGCTTAGCTAGCCTGCTACCGCCCACCGGCAGACAGATCATAGGCGAGCAGATTAGCATATCATGCATATTCATGTTAAGAGGCGAAATCCTGTCGTTTGTGCCCTCCCATCTCCCCCAACAAACTAAAAACAGCTTTGAAACAGACCAGCAAAGCTTTTTTTTCTCTAAAACTTAGGGCATCAATTCAGACTACAGATCACCGCAAAATTAACGAAAAAACGATGAGATGAGACCTTTAAAACAAGGTCTGTATCATGACTACGCAGTAGTGAAGTAAATAACTCCTTCGGTTATGTTCAAATCTAGTGGCGTGCGGCTGGTGTCTTTTCAATATGGTGAAGCCCAGTTTTGTAAAATATGGCCAATTAGTATCATTCATTACATTATACAAGGGTTACATAATTAATTCTAAATTAAGTACTCCCATTTTTGACCAAACATAACACACATCCCTGAGACAGTTTTCATAAGAGACATGCCAACAGGATATCGTCTCTTTGTGACAGCATTTGCAGTTAGCCAGCTTACCTTTTCATACCAGGACAGTTACGATACGATACGATACGATAAACTTTATTGTCCCGTTCAGGGAAATTTGTCTTGGACACTGTAGCTGGCGCCATAAAGCCTTAACGGCCACAATGACAAAAAACAAACAACAAAAGAGACAATACACCTCAGCGCATATATAATCCAACAGCAGTTGAAAAGACCTGTTATGGTTTTCCTTTGCTTTTAAACTAATATTCAATCTAGGCTTTGGTCTGTCTTGCGTTTAAATTCTGAGCTTCTCTTCATAAGAAAGAACCATCAATGGGCCTTGCCAAAATCAAGTCAACAGCACTGTCGCCATCATGCACAGCTAGCTAGCTGGCTGGCTAATTTACCCTTTACAAGTGCAAATAAACGAACACGAACTTTTTAAAACTGAATGATAGACTAAAACAAAGTAGCCAAGTCAAAGAACGCGATATATTCACGATTTTATTTTGACAGATCAAAATAAGTGCCCCATATATCGCAACAGATAATGAGCAGTTAGCTTAAGTATTAACCCTATGGTATTAACTTCACCCGCCCCAAATATCCGCATGGGACTAACCTAAAAATTTCTTCGATGCAGGAAGTATAAGTCTTCAAAAGCGCTGTCCAATCCACAACGAGTTCCAGCCACGTTAACAGTTCATCCCAATCAATCATACAGAGGCTCGGCGTCCTGGTACATTCCCACTGCCCATTCACTCCCTAAGACGCCCGGCTTCCCTTGGAAGTGACACAATTTTGAGCGTTTGGTCCAATAAATGTCTAGCTTGTTGCCCTCTAGATCAGCCCACTCTGAGCCCCATTGAAAAGTCCATTGAAAGCCGAGCCTCAAATGGGTTTTTAAACGGACGTACCGCCCTCACGCAATATGAGTAAAAAAATCACGATTAGACGACGGCTAAAACTTATTACGGTTTGTGTTATCAAAGAACTAGCCATGAAGTCGATCAGTTCTAGCACATTTTAGATGGAATAGTAATGGAAACGGTATATTTGACGAAATTGCAGTGATATTAGGAGGCAGGTCTCCTTGTAGTCTAGAGCAATCGCCTCTCTGTTCAAAATGTAGCTGTTGTCTGTAAAAGAAGTGGTGAAAAGAGGTATATGTTGTGTTATTGATGACTCCTTTTAAACCTTATTATGAGTTTATAATTATATTTTTCCGTCATCATTCTGGTGACTGCAGTTGGTATTGTTATTATATTGTAATGCTTGCTGTTAAGAATGTTTCATATAACGTATTATTACTGATTTGTGCTCCTATTGTTGCTGTGTTTTGTTTTGGGTTAAATATACTTAATTATAGATATGTTCATAGTAATTTTTAATGGTCAATGTTATAATAATGGTGCAAACGGTTTGATTTCAAACTCTGGAGGTTGTGTGTGCGCTGCTGTAAGAAACGTTTATATACAACTATTATATACTATCGGGCTCCTGTTGCTGTTGCTGTTTGTTTTATATATTTACTAATAAATTACATGTTCATATATATTAGTATAATTAATGTAACTGTATAATAATAGCAACAGTCTTGATTCAAACTCCGAAGGTTAATAAACTCTGAAGGTGTGTGTTGTGTGTTTGGGGCACACTGATACAGCCATACTAAGCACCAAAAGCTTAGTAGCGGCCCTGCTGGGTACCAGGAAATAGAATCCTGCATTTCCTCTCCCTCGGGCTGGTAAATCTCTTTTTCGCTCAGACGCTGCTGGAGCTCCGCCAAACTGACAGCTGTTGATCTTGGATTACAGCGTTGTTTCCACAATCCCGTTGAATGATGGCGGAACGGAGTGAACTGCAGGGTGTGACCCTATGCGATCAGCCCTCCATCAATTTGGGCAGGATGCATCGTTCAGCATTTCTGAGTATTGCCTCTTGCAACAGCTGTGCGCTCTCTTTTTTGGTGTGGGCTGTCATGGAAACGAGGCACGCTGAGTCCTGCGCCACTTGCGAGGGGAGGAGTCCTCCTCACAGCCCATTGGGAGCACTGCCCGAAAGGGCTGGGTGTGTATGTCACTAGCAGAGGCATGCCCTGCCTGCTCAGCTTGTGAGAAGAGTGTGGGGCTGGTATGCCGGGCAAGCTGCCTTTGTAAAGGTAATGAAGGGCTGGCTCGATCAATAATACAAGGTTGTTGACAGCCTGCCTATATATGTAGTGAGATCTGTGAGAGATCCGTGTGAAACAGTTATGGCCAAGCCGGTAGTCTCCGGCATTAGTGGCTGCATAAGGATAGAGAAAGCCGTCTTTAGTAAAGAGGTTCTTTCCTCGCTGTCACACATGCCATCTCCGCCGTGCCCGTAATAGCCTTGCGCCAGCGGCTGTGGGGACGGACACGATAGCCCCATGAGTCGTGCTGCATGGGCTCTGCGTGGCACGCTCGCGTACCTGCGATGGAGTCAGGCAGGGCTGGTAAGCTGTGGGGCCAGGAGGAGCTGACTGCGGCGAAGATGACAGTTGGCTGTCAGGGGCCTTGGCGCGATGGGACCTGGAGCGGAAGCGCCGCTGTCACGTTGACGTTGACCTGTTCGGTCCACGATAGTGAGGGTCAGCGCGCCATGTTATATCATACGGGCGATGTAGTATACCATAACAGCCACTCTGCTCATCAACACACTGACGCTCTCTGTCGTGTAGCGCTGGCCGTCAGCTGGTCTTTGGGGGTGGGGCGCGCGCCGCTGAGCCTCGGCTTCACTCCAATGACATCACACACAGCGGGATCCAGCGGCGGTACCGAGGCTGTAACTCTCGTAACGTGTCAAACCCTCTTGTCTTCGTGACCTGGCTAAATGTTTTCACCGGGGCCCCGATCTTCCCGGAATCCGCCGCAGCCCCATTGAAGTACGGTCTGATGGCAGAAAACATCAGCCAGATCAGGTGAAGACGGGCGGGCTATGATGAGCATACTGAGGTCTACGAACACCAGATGCATATGAGGCATGGAGACCACAAGCACCATAGGTATTGCGCTGCCTGGCGATATTGCAGTTAGCTCGCCACGAGCTACCCGGAGCACCATCTGGACGGCAGAGACGGCAATGCTGCTTGCCCGGGCACTCTCATTCGAGGGGAAAGCTGGGGAGACACCCCTCCTTTCTCTTCAGATCGTATAAATCTTTCGCCTTTTACTAAAGATTTCCGTGGAGAGGAGCAATATAGTTTCCAAGCATTTTTGATGCCTGCCGCATAGGGTGGGGCTTTCTTTCAATGTTTAAATAAAGATGATGCGTTAACCCGAAGTGGTCAGTCCGGGTTGTTTTCCTTCACACTAAAACCAAAAAATGAAATGTAATCTTTTTATCTTCTACTAACCACATGGTAGTCAATGTGCACTTTTCACAGAACACTTATTGCTTCTCGCCAAAAGAAGTCAAAACTGTATCGTAGGCCTGTCCGTACAAGGCTCATTGGTAATTTGTCTGTATCTTCCATTACGTGTGTAACAACTCGGCATGAAGGCCCATTTTATGTCACAATACATATTTAGGTGATATGGCTAACATTTGCTCTTCTAACACCTGTGCCCGGAACCGAAAACTACCCACAGTGCTTTGCAAAACAGTAAGTGTACTCTTTAAATTACATTTCAATTGGAACGTGTCACACAAAGTCCTTCGTGGCAAACTTTAGTCTTAAACATAAGAACCGCTGATTATTACTGCAAAAGTCCTCTAGGCTTCAGTTTGTTTAAAAAACATCACTTAAGATATTAGACGGGACAATGGGGCGACATCTCAACACGCATGTCGAAACAGTACACATCAGTGGTTCTCTCAGTCGATAGATAACTCTCGCCTTTACTAAAAGATTTCGTGAGAGGACAATTGAGCTCCAAGGCAATTTTTTTGATGCCTGCCGCAAAGCTGGGCTTTTCTTTCATGTTTAAAAATAAGATGATGCGATGATCCGAAGTGTCAGCCGGTGTTTTTTCCTGCACACTAAACCCAAGTAAGAGAGGTAATTCTTTTACTTCTATCTACCATCGCCAGATGGTAGTCAATGTGCACTTTTCACAGTACACTTATTGCTTCTCGCCACAAGAAGTCAAAACTGTGTCGTAGGACTGTCTGTACAGGCTCATTGGTAATTGTCTGTATCACCATAACGTGTGTATACAACTACGCATGAAGGCCATTAATGTCACAATACATATTTAGGTGATATGGTAACATTTGCTCTTCTAACACCTGTGTCCGGAACCGAAAACTACCCAGAGTGCTTTGCAAAACAGTAAGTGTACTCTTTAAATTACATTTCAATTGGAACGTGTCACACAAAGTCCTTCGTGGCAAACTTTAGTCTTAACACAAGAACCGCTGATTATACTGCAAAAGTCCTCTAGGCTTAGTTTGTTTAAAAAACATCACTTAAGATATTAGACTGGACAATGGGGCGACATTCGAACGCATGTGAACAGTAACACTCAGGTTTCTCTTCAGATCGTATAAATCTTTCGCCTCTTACTAAAGATTTCCGTGGAGGAGCAATATGAGTTCCAAGCAATTTTTTGATGCCCTGCCGCAAGGTGGGGCATTCTTTCAATGTTAAATAAAGATGATGCGTTGACCCTTAGTGGTCAGCCGGGTTGTTTTCCTGCACACTAAAACCAAAGGAATGAGATGTAATCCTTTATCTTTCATCCACCAGATGGGAGCAAGTGTCACCTTTTCACAGTACACTTATTGCTTCTCGCCACAAGAAGTCAAACTGTATCGTAGGCCTGTCCGTACAAGGCTCTTGGTAATTGTCTGTATCTTCCATTACGTGTGTAACAACTCGGCATGAAGGCCCATTTTATGTCACAATACATATTTAGGTGATATGGCTAACATTTGCTCTTCTAACACCTGTGCCCGGAACCGAAACTACCCAGAGTGCTTTGCAAAACAGTAAAGTGTACTCTTTAATTACATTTCAATTGGAACGTGTCACACAAAGTCCTTCGTGGCAAACTTTAGTCTTAACACAAGAACCGCTGATTATTACTGCAAAAGTCCTCTAGGCTTCAGTTTGTTTAAAAAACATCACTTAAGATATTAGACGGGACAATGGGGCGACATTCGAACGCATGTGAAAGACAGTAACACTAAGGTTTCTTCAAATCGTATAAATCTTTCGCCTTTTACTAAAGATTTCCGTGGAGAGGAGCAATATGAGTTCCAAGCAATTTTTTGATGCCCTGCCGCAAGGTGGGGCTTTCTTTCAATGTTTAAATGAAAGATAATGCGTTGACCCGAAGTGGTCAGCCGGGTTGTTTTCCTGCACACTAAAACCCAAGAAATGAGATGTAATTCTTTTATCTTTTCTATCCACAACATGGTAGTCAATGTGCACTTTTCACAGTACACTTATTGCTTCTCGCCACAAGAAGTCAAAACTGTATCGTAGGCACTGTCCGTACAAGGCTAATTGGTAAATTGTCTGTATCTTCCATTACGTGTGTAACAACTCGGCATGAAGGCCCATTTTATGTACAATACATATTTAGGTGATATGGCTAACATTTGCTCTTCTAACACCTGTGCCCGGAACCGAAAACTACCCACAGTGCTTTGCAAAACAGTAAGTGTACTCTTTAAATTACATTTCAATTGGAACGTGTCACACAAAGTCCTTCGTGCAAAATTTAGTCTTAACACAAGAACCGCTGATTATTAATGCAAAAGTCCTCTCGCTCCTGTTTGTTTAAAAAACATCACTTAAGATATTAGACGGGACAATGGGGCGACATTCCAACGCATGTGAACAGTAACACTCAGGTTTCTCTTCAAGATCGTATAAATCTTTCGCCTTTTACTAAAGATTTCCGTGGAGAGGAGCAATATGAGTTCCAAGCAATTTTGATGCCCTGCCGCAAGGTGGGGCTTTCTTTCAATGTTTAAATAGAAGATGATGCGTTGACCCTTAGTGGTCAGCCGGGTTGTTTTTCCTGCACACTAAAACCAAAGGAATGAGATGTAATTCTTTTATCTTTTCTATCCACCAGATGGTAGTCAATGTGCACTTTTCACAGTACACTTATTGCTTCTCGCCACAAGAAGTCAAAACTGTATCGTAGGCCTGTCCGTACAAGGCTCATTGGTAATTTGTCTGTATCTTCCATTACGTGTTAACAACTCGGCATGAAGGCCCATTTTATGTCACAATACATATTTAGGTGAATATTGGGTAACCATTTCTCTTCTCACACCTGTACCGGAGACCTGAAAACTACCCACATGCTTTCAAACATATGTGTAATTCTTTAAATTACATTTCAATTGACGTGTCACACAAAGTCCTTCGGCAAACTTTAGTCTTAACACAAGAACCGCTGATTATTAATGCAAAGTCCCTCGCTCTTTTGTTTAAGAAGAACATCTACTTGAATAAGACAGGACAATGGGGCGACATTCCAACGCATGTGAACAGTAACACTCAGGGTTCTCTTCAGATCGTATAAATCTTTCGCCTTTTACGAAAGATTTCCGTGAGGGGGAGCATATGATTCAAGCAATTTTTTGATGCCCTGCCGCAAGGTGGGGCTTTCTTTCAATGTTTAAATAAAGATGT